>CM053267.1:37990187-38083862 GCA_028583415.1 Protea cynaroides
GAGCTGAAATGAGATGAAGATCAAGCTCAGATTTAGTATTGAAGTGAAATCAATTACAAAAGTAAAATTTCTCTTGCAAAATGAGATGAACACAATGGAAACTCACAAATCTCAACAAACCAAAGATTTTTTTTATTCTTTTTTCTTTAGAACTAAAATGAGCCAAAACCTGACAAAAGAGTAGTTCGGCATCTTTAGAAAAACAACAAAAGAAAGCAATCTCAGAGAAATGGGACAGAAAGAAAATTAGAAACTTGAGAATGAACCAATTGATTGCTGAAGAGAAAAAAAAAATCTCAAAACAAGGACTTGATTCATGTTGTATATGGGAAATCAAAAGAATTCAAAAGATCTGATTTATATGAGAAGTAATACACAGGGACATATAGATTTCACAAAAGTTCCAAGTAAACAGTAAAATACTCAAGCAACGTTTCTCATAGATGGTATAAAAGAAAGAACAAACAATAAAGAAAAATGAAACAAAAATCAAATTGATCATTACAGAAGCAATGGAGCAAATTATTCATCAGATTGAGAAATAAAAATTGGATTATGTCAAAACAAAGTAGATGATCTCACATACCTGAAAGTATTGGTGACTCGATCAAGGTTCTCCTAAAGAACGCAATCCCCCCTCTTGTTATTCACCTTCTTTCTCCCACTAAAACTGTAAAATGCTCCTCTAAAACCCACTGAAACTCTAAAACTCTCCTCTAAAACTCCTTTCTTTCTTTCTTTTGTATTCCTCCAAACCTGCCATGAGAAGAAGAGCCGGAGCCAAAGTCACCCATGACGTCTCTCTTCAAGGCGAGCACCCTCTCTCCTCTCCTCAAATACCAGAAAAAAACCTATCCAAACCCACAAAAAAATAAAAAAATAAAATACAAGATCTTTAGCCGCCGAAGACTCCATTTTTTTATTGGGAAAATATCATGTACGAACTAAATAGTTTGATAAACATCACCTACGATGCCACCTCCCACTGGTTTCCTCTCTTTGACCTCTCTTTCCCCTCTCTTTCCTCTCTCCATCATTGTGAAACCGAAAGCCCCTTAGTGGTTACTCTCTCTCTCTCTCTCTCTCTCTCTCTCTCTCTCCTATGATCTTTGTTTTGTTATCCGGTTTTCTTTTTTATTTAAGAATGATTTATGTGATATTGATGGCCATGGATTGCCGTCTCACTTGTCTTTATGGTCTCTCTTAGAAACAACACTCAAAGACTTCAAGAAACTTAAAAGAGAAACAGAGTGAGAGAGAGATGGAGAAAGAGAAGTAAATGGGATCATGAGAGAGAGAGAGAGAGATTGTTACGTATTTAGTTAGTTAGGTTGTTAATAGGTTGTTAATGGATTGTTAGATCTTTGTAACTGAATTTAACTACTGTAACAAAATGTGGTTGAGATATAAATAGTACTAAGTAGTATTAGTGGGGTATGAAAAGTAATAAAATCTTCTCAGTCTTACCTCCCTGAAGTAGACTATGCAACTCTTTTTTTTTTCCAAATTTCCTTCTTTTTTTCTAGCTTCTTTGCCAGAGATTAAGATTTTTAAAGCAAATGTAAGAAACCCATGAACCCATCTCTCTCTCTCTCTCTCTCTCTCTCTCTCTCAAAAAAGAAAAAAGAAAAAAAAGAAAAAGGACATGGGTAAAATCGAAGAATGTGGGAAGAATGCTTACTGCTGATGCCTACGGTGATGAACAGAAGAAATGGCCCATGGTCATACTCAACCAGGAAATGATGAATCTGGTAACGGCTTCGTAAAAATGACGAGCATATGAAAAACCAAATAAATTTCTATGAGGGGCAAGTCTAATTATCCATAGAGAATTGATTAGAAACTCAAAATTAAACAATAAACATGAGCTAACGGAGTAATCAAGAGAGGAGGAAAGGTGGTGTTGGGAGGCGTGAAGCGATCAAGGATTAGAAGGTGACCTTGCAACTAGGGAGCAAAACTTGAACGTGTCGAGAAGGCTTCAACTGCAAATTTCACAGGTATTGGTAACGCCCTTTTTGGGCCTTGGCCGCGGCCGCTCGTTGAGGAAGATGATCTTGGCACTATTGATAATGTAAGTCTAGGTGGCCGATATGTCGATGTATTTCTGAACCTCGATGTTTTGCAGATAGATTTGCACGTCAAGTTTTGTGGTTCTGAATATGTTACAACTCAAGCCTAAGGGAGAGTCTAACTCAAAAGACTAATCTATTAGGTAGGAGAACCCCAAGACTTAAGAATCATACTTGGTGGGTATGGGATTCCAATGTGGGATCATAACATTGCCATCCCTTTTTCAAAACCGACGCCCACGTCGGCCCACTCTAGATTGTCCACTCTGGATGGCTTTCACTCTGCTTCACCAGGTAGCCCTTTCCCAGGTCGTTCCTTCTTTCAGTCGCCCCTCCCGCAGTATCGGTCTCTCAGTGAAAGCACCAAATGTTACAACTCAAGCCCAAAGGAGAACCCAACCCAAAAGACTAGTTTATTAGGTGGGAGAACCCCAAGACTTAAGAACCATACTTTGTGGGTATGAGATTCCAATGTGGGATCATAACAGAATATGTTTTTCAAAATCAAAAGGGGATGATTGGGAGATGAATTCTGTGTGCTGTCTTAAATCCCCTTAATCTGTTACATAAATCATCCTCACTATCGGATCATTTGAGTGCCAATACTTGTCGTCCATTGAAGGGTGGCTTGTATTCCTCATGTTGATACCCCAATATGAGAGGATTTGGATCCGTAGGAGTTGGCATTGGAGGAAAGAGCAGAAAAGAGGAGGTTGTTGAGATCGGATTGATAGGTGCTATCAGGTTTGAAAAGTTGTGTTGGGGCAAGTGAAGAAAACGTACACAGGGTCGGCACAGCTGCAGAAACTGATCAGCGAAAATAGGGAAACGAAACAGAAAAGCAGCACAACTAAGGATCTTGGAAATGTATACACCATCGTTTCGACAATTCTCTACCATGAGAGTTTTGTAAGATTTATCAAACAGATTGAATCAAATTGAAGTAAACTCATACTCGGATCCATTACGTTTGAAGGAGAGTCGTCCATGAGCATCCATGCTATGTCAGTCTTGTCTGTTCTGCTTTCCATATACTTTAAGCCAACAATCATTTAGGGGAACAGTTGTCTATATATATAAACAGTAAACAGTGATCCATTTGAAAAGAGAATAATTTACTCTTTTTCATAATTGGATCAAATTATCAATATATCCTTAATATATTACATATTAAGGTTAATTAATTGGATCCTCTCAAAAGGATAGCATCCAATCTAACTACCTTTCTACATCATCCATTAATTTAAACCCGCATAATATGACTGAAGCGCGTCCATACCCTGATACCAAACACCTCAAACTGGTCATGATTCACGAGTTCCACTCTCTTGGTGATTTACTTATTAAAAGTAAAAAATAAAAAATAAATAAAACTGGGAGGGGACAAAGGCTTCTTTGGCACCACTTCGTTGTGACGTGATCACGAAACACATACCCAGAACTTTCGTTGAAAGGACAAAAAAAACATGTATTGTCGCAATATAGGATCCAATCGAATCGATCCGGTTCAAGATCGAGATTGGGATCGAGGGAGGTCATCCAGATTCCCGTGCATCAACTTTGTCAACACGGTTGGCAAGGGCAATGAGTTAACGACATATCCAGAAAACCTCAGGAGCTCGCTCCATGATAAAATCTTGAGTTTTATTCTTTTATTGCAATTATTAGCTTCTTTTATTCTTTTGTTACCATGTTAAAACAGAATTGTCATCAGAGAGGATCGATCAATCTGGATCAGAATCGGCCTGGTATCAGTTCCAAAATCCCCTTTTTCTCTAACACACTCAAAACTAACCAATCTGACCGTGCCAGAATGGTATCAGCAGGATCGCCAGGACTGATCTAGGCCCTAAATCCCCGGTTCCAGTTTTTTAATTCATTTATAGGGTGGGTTGTACTCCTTTCATATTGTTTCTCACATTCTCCTTTGACTCAGTTTGGTCGCAAAGGAAATTAAAAAGGAAGAGATGTAAAATTTTTAAACTTAAAAAAGAAATTTGTATATGTATAACACAACATGATTGTATAAACTATTTAAATTTGTAACCATAAATAGTAATGATTTTTATTAGATATAAAATTTATTTTACTTTTTAAATGTAAATGATTTGGATGCAAAATGAAGTGTAAGTTAACAAATAAATATAGAATAATTTGATAACACGTACCGTAATGAGTAAATAAGTTTCCTTTCTAAGTTCAAAAAAAGTATAAAAAAAAGTTTCTTTTCTAATTAAAAGATTTCATGATCCTTCTTTTTAATCCCTTGCAATCAATCAAAGCCTTTGTGATTACACATCAATTGACAACGTTATGAAAAAATTGCATCTTGCTTTTGAGAAGCATAAATTCATCTGGGAATTCAAGTATTTTTGAGCGGAGAACAAAGCTTTTTGTTAGGCTACCCTTAGGAATAGATTTATTCTTGTCTCATGGGGTTTTCCTTTTATATCTCTTGAATATGTTATATTCTTTTGGTTGGGGTTTTATGTAATCATTTTGGTTCAAAACTTTTGAGCTTTATGTACTATGGTTTTCTTAAGCTCTTTGAATATATTTTTCTATTCATAAGGGTAATAGACCTCAAGTGGACTTGGGTTGTGTTTGATATGTATTTTTGGAATACATTGTTAGAATGAAGAATGTATTTCTAAAATAGAATGTATTTCCAAAATATATCCATTCTATATTCTAGAATAGACAACGTTCTTTTAATGTGTTCCATGAGTGGAGAAAGAGATTGCATATCATATACTTTTTTTTTGATCATTTTACAAATGTTCTTGATTTAGAATGTATTCCAAAAATACATACCAAATACAGTCTTAAACTCATTACAGAATAGAACTATTTTGGAAGTCAATTGAAGGAAAGGAGGCAATTTAAGTGATGCTAAGAAGCACTAGTTGGGCCATTATAGCCAATCATAGGTAGCCTCTCTTTTCTTTTTAAATTTTTTTTTTTTACATCACAATCGATACTAATTTTTCTCCCCCTTTGGAGGCAATTGAGGATTCTCAAGCAGTTTTCAGATGAATCTTTTTCTGTCCAGCCTACCGCACATCTCAACTCACAACACTTCTCTTTTTTTCTCACCTTCACATCCTAACCAACGTTTTAGTTTCAAAAACAAGGTCAACACTTAATAAAATAACAAATTTCAGGCATCTTCCCCCTATTTTGCCTTAAAAGGCATTTCACCTCCTAGTTTAATTTTTCTATTTTTTTTATTAACTATATGTCATACAGACTTTGTCCATTATGAGAGGTCGATTACTTGTTGACGTAGTCTTCTCTAAAAAATTTTATGCCAAAGCTACCCTTGTACCAGGGTAAATTACCATTTTACCATTTTGAATTTAACAAAAGACATGAGGCTAAAACCCCATACCAATTTTAATTTACCGTGAGACCGAGGGAGCTCAAGACGGTGAAAAATCCCTTATCTTTCCATGCCTCTACTCTCTCTCTCTCTCTCACCTTCTGAAAAAGCCAAAAACAAAAGAAAAGTAAAGAAAGCCTAGAATCGGAGAAGAAGAAAGGAGAAGAGATTTCTCCATTATTTTCGGCAATGAGCTCATCACAGATCTGGGGATTTCTACAACAACGCTTCCATTTGCTTGATCGGAAAACCAATCCCTCGTTGACAACACTGAAAGCTGAAACCTAAAACCCCCTGGATCTCAATTTTATATAAAGAGGAAAAATAACTAGAAAAACACATGAATTATTTCGAAAGATCGTATAACTTAAATCTAGTTTTGTAATCAAACACGAATACACTTGGATCCTATGGCCTCTGGTGCAGTGATGCTTCTATTACTTTATTAGTTTTGTTATATTTTATTTTTTAAATGTAAGGGATTTTGGTGCAAAGTGAAATGTAAGTTAACAACTAAATATAGAATAATTTGATAGCACATGCCGTAATGAGTAAATTAGTTTCTTTTCTAAGTTAAAAAAAAAGTATAAAAAAAAAGTTTCTTTTCTAAGTAAAAGATTTCTTGACCCTTCTTTTTAATCCCCTTGCAATCAATCAAAGCCTTTATGATTACACATCAATTGACAAATTGCATCTTGCTTTTGAGAAGCATAAATTCATCTAGGAATTCAAGTATTTTTGAGTGGAGAGCAAAGCTTTTTGTTAGGCTACCCTTACGAATAGATTTATTCTTGTCTCATCGGTTTTCCTTTTATATCTCTTGAATATGTTATATTCTTTTGGTTGGGTTTTTACGTAATCATCTTGGTTCAAAACTTTTGAGCTTTATGTACTATGGTTTTCTTAAGCTCTTTGAATATATTTTTCTATTCATAAAAAAAGTGAATTATTTTTCTTTTGGATAATAAACCTCAAGTGGACTTGGATTGTGTTTGATATGTATTTTTAGAATACATTATTAGAATGAAGAATGTATTTTTAAAATAGAATAAGAATGGCCTAAAGAGCAAGATATATATCCATTCTATATTCTAGAATAGACAGCATTCTTTTAATGTGTTCCATAAGTAGAGAAAGAGATTGCATATCATATATACTTTTTTTTTTTTTTTGTCATTTTACAAGTGTTGTTGATCTAGAATGTATTTCAAGAATACATACTAAATATAGTCTTAAACTCACTCATTACATAATAAAACTATTTTGGGAAGTCAATTGAAGGAAACGAGGCAATTTAAGTGATGCTAAGAAGCACTAGTTGGGCCATTATAGCCAATCACAGGTAGCCTCTCTTTTCTTCTTAATTTTTTTTTTTAACATCACAATCGATACTAATTTTTCTCCCCCTTTCGAGGAAATTGTCCAACCTACCGCACATCTCAACTCACAACACTCTACTTTTTTTCTCACCTTTACATCCTGACCAACGTTTTAGTGTAAAAAATAAGGTCAATATTTAATAAAAAAAATAAAAATAAAATAACAAATTTCAGGCATCTACCCCCTATTTTGCCTTACAAGGCACTTCACCTCCTAGTTTAATTTTCCTATTTTTTTTTTATTAACTATGTGTCATACAGACTTTGTCCATTATGAGAGGTCGATTACTTGTTGACGTAGTCTTCTCTAAAAAATTTTATACCAAAGCTACCCTTGTACCATGGTAAATTATCATTTTATCATTTTGAATTTAACAAAAGACATGAGGCTAAAACCCCATACCAATTTTAATTTACCGTGAGACCGAGGGAGCTCAAGACGGTGAAAAATCCCTTCTCTTTCCATGCCTCCACTCTTTCTCTCTCTCACCTTCTGAAAAAGCTAAAAACAAAAGAAAAGTAAAGAAAACCCAGAATCGGAGAAGAAGAAAGGAGAAGAGATTTCTCCATTATTTTTGGCAACGAGCTCATCACGGATTAAGGGATTTCTACAACAATGCTTCCATTAGCTTGATCATGGATGAGATGAAAATGATGTTTTCCCGCTGATCGGAGGAGCCACTTCAAACTACGAGCAGATTCTGAAAGTAACAAAAAACAAGATCTCAAATCGATTGGAACGGTCTTGATGCAGAATTGCGAGTCTCCCTTCACCAACTATAACTCCCTCTCTCCCTTTTCATCTCTCCACTAGCTCTCTCCCTCTCTCCCTCTCTCCCTCTCTCCCCACTCACCCTCTCCTTCTTCCTCTCATTCTCCTCCCAACAAACGTCTCCCTCTCTTCTTGCTGCCCATCTTCTCTCCCCACTCGTTCTTTTTCTTCCCACTTTGTCCTGTTTCCCTCCCCTCTCTCTCTCTCTCTCTTCCTTTCACCGAATCCAACCCCTTGCACTTTCTCTCCCCTTTTAAAATCGAGTCTCTCTCTCTTTCATCTCATCCCCTCCCATTTTCTTCCCTCACTCTATATTTCTTTCTTCCCCTGTCTTGAAAAAACAAAATCTTCCTCCATCTCTAACCTCCCTACTCTTGCATTTTACGGTTCCAAAAAAAATCCCATCCTGCTGAAACCGTCCTTTCCTATTTAACTCTTTGCTGTCTATTTTTTTCCTTTTTGCCATTTAAAACGTGATTTATAGATTATACAAGAACAATAATAAAGCCTTATCCCAACTAAATGGGATCGATTATATAGATTTTTATCCACCAATTAATTCTGTTTAATATCTTACTTGAAGCAAGGCCTAAGTTATACATGTCTTTCTTCAGTACCTCTCCTACAGTCATTTAAGTCTGTCTCTAGTTCTTGACCCTTCAATCTGAATCCAATTACTCCTCTGTACTAGAGCATCTAATGGTCTCCGTTGAACATGACCATACCATCTCAAACGACTTTCTCATAACTTATCATGTATCGGCGCGACTCCCAAATTAGCTCTAATACGATCATTCATTATCTTATCATTCCTATTTTTGCCACACATCTATCTTAACATCCTCATCTCAACTACACTAAATTTATCAATATGATGCTTCTTGACTGCATAACATTCTGCATATGATAGATCTAAAAATTTCATTCTTATTCTGTCTAGTGACATTCGATCACAGAATCCATTGATAGTTGCATAAATGACTATAATTTGTTTTTCAATTGGAAATAGTGCACATTGTGGTTGTTTCGATACTTCTGTCAACCTTGCACCTCTATTGGGTAATGTTTGAATCGCAACACTACCCGCATTGTACCTTATACCTAGACCCATAAACCACTTTATTCTCATCGTTATTTTTCCTCTATCATCTTACTTCATAAGATTTTCCCAATATCTGACTACAACACTAATTTCTATTTTTTTTTATCATATATTTCTTTCCTTCATGACAAGCCCCACTAACCTTCTTTTTTTTAATCTGTTCATTCCTTCTTCTTCCAATGTTAGACACAAAACTTTCTTCCAAATTCCAATGAAACAAATTTTTTTTTTAATAAACCAAACGATTGTTGACCACTAGATCCACTGGTCTGACATAGCACAAAATTGCGGCACAGAATATATAAACCCCAAGTGCCCCAAAGACTCAAATATAATTAATCAAGGTGCTAAGATCTTTGCAGAGTTCCCTAAGGCCTTTACCTTCTTTCATATGTCATCCACTTTTTCATTATTTATTTTAAGAAAAATTTAACCCACCTCCTCTATATTTTGCTTTAATTTCATTCACCCTTCTTATATTTGCTTTTAATTTCACGTATCTCCTTTTATTTGTTAAATGTGTATCAGATAGACCAAGTTTGATTAAAATGACTATTTCATCTTCGCTTGACTGGTATTGCTGGGACTAGACTAGTATAAGGAAATCAAATATTAAAATTTTTGTCCAGAATAGGATGACAAAAATGAGATACTTACAGGGGATTGAAATTAGGATAAATTACACAGACACCCCCTCTACTGTTGTGAAATTAATAAAACTACCCTGTTTTTTCAAAAGTTACACAGAATACCCCTGTAACAATATTATCATACAATCTCACCCTTACCGTTATTTTCAACTAAACGGTCGATGGTCAAAATTTTTTAAAGACAAAAATATCCTTTGTTTATCTTTATTCTCAAACGAGATTGTTACAGATTCAGCTATGATCTCGATGGCATTGTACCTTAATATTGGCTAGTGGTTTCCATTTGTTATTGGGTTTGCAAGTTGCTTCTTCTGTTTTTTTGGTTCCGAAGAGGTTTTTTTTGGGAATTTTCTGTAGTTTTCGTTTTATATTTTGTTAAATGTGACAATGGCGATTTGCAGTGAGGAATGTAAGAAAGATGTTCCAGTGGTGCTCATTGATATGCACAACTGTAGCCTTGAGTCTAGAATTAAGATGAATTTAGGTATGCCCTTTTGCTTTCCATATGATTTCTTTGCTTTTAATTTTGTTTTTTTCCATCGATTGGCTCCAATCTGATATTTGTGTTTTCTTTTCGACCAGAGGCATGAGTTGTAGATAGGGTTGCAGAAGGGAATAAACCAGTAGAAAAGAAGAAACCAGCAGAAAGGAAGAGGAAAGCGGCATCATCAGAACCAAAAGCAAATAAAAGTACATCAGGGAAGAAAGTGAAGGATCCTAATGCGCCTAAGAGACCGCCGACTGCCTTTTTCCTCTTTATGTAATACTTTCTTCTCTTCTTTCACTAGGTTAATGGATTATTTAGTCGGTGGATTTTAATGCATTTCAGTGGACTTTGGATCTTCATGGAGGGTTTTAAAGGTGGGCCGAGAGCGGGATCAGAGACTTCCAATTTCTTCGTCCGTGGCTGATGCGTTTAGTGCTGCAGTTGCTATTGTCGTTAGGGCTCCACCAAAGGATTTCAAGGTTGTAAGGGAAGAATGGGCTGCAATCCGGATTCAGACGGCGTCTCGTGCATAATACCTGAAGCTGGTAAACTCCCTGTTAATTTCTCCCAATTTCCCAAATCTATAGACCTCTCCAAATCGTTGGAGAAGAACACACAGACGGTAGTTGGAGAAGAAAGAGGAACAAAGAGAGATTTTCGTTTGAGAATAAAGAGGAACAAAGGGTATTTTTGTCTTTAAAAATTTTTGACCATCTACCGTTGAGTTGAAAGTAACGGTAAGGGTGAGATTGTATGATAGCATTGTTAGAGGGGTATTCTGTGTAATTTTTGAAAAAGCAAGATAGTTCTATTAATTTCACAACAGTAGAGGGGGTGTCTGTGTAATTTACCCTTGAAATTATAATCAGATGACGGACCGATTATCTAATCCATCGAGATTTTTGAATCTTAAGGGTCTATCAAGTCTCACACATACACATCGCTCAATGGGTTAAATCCCCTCGCACACTACGTAAAAGAAAAGAGAAAATAAAAGAGCGAAAGAAAACGAGAAATAACAAAATAATAAAATAAAATATTGAAATGAAAAAGTAAAAAAAATTAAAATAAGAAGATAAAATGAGGGACACTGAAATAATGAAAGGATAAAAACAAATAAAATAATAATAACGAAATGAAAATAGAAGAAAAAAAAATAATAATGAAATAAAGAATTAAAAAAACAAAATAAAAGTAATTGAAGATAAAACCGTATCTGAGTTTCAGATCCCGAATTACTTACGTATCCCTGAAAATTTTCAAGAATCAAGTCCTCCATGTAGTTCGAGGTAAAGAGACAATTGATTAGGTTTTAAAACCGGTTAAAAATCCTTTATAATTGATAGAAATCTAGATTTTTGAAAATAAACATTTGCCAAAATTAAAACAAAAGTCAATTGAAGATTATAAAAAAAAAAAAAAAAAAGATAAAAAAAGAATCCAGTCCAAAGGGACGATTGGACTTGGACTGAATTTGGGATAAACACCCTTAAGAGACTATGTATTCTTGAAAATTTTTAAGAATTAGGTTCTCCATGTAGTTCGTGGTAAGGGCACAATTGATTAGGTTCTAAAACCGGTTAGAAATCTTTTAGAATTGATAGATTTTTGAAAATAAACATTTGCCACAATTAAAATAAAAATCAAATGAAGATTAAAAAAAAATGAGATAAAAAAGAATCTACCCCAAAGGGTCAATTGGACTGAATCTGGAATAAACACCCCAGACTATTTACGTATCCCGGAGAAGTTCTGAGAATCAAGTCCAACAACGTATTTCGACAAGGAATGCCCGAAGCCCATCCAGAGGCAACGGACCACTCAAAACATGGGTTTGTGTCCAAAACCGCTAATTAGGTTATGACCCATTAAACCAAAATGTAGAAAAGACCTATGTAGTCGAAAAAGGCTGATATAATCTCTAGACCAAATTTGGAACACATGCCCCAAATTGCCTATGTATCTCGGAGACATTGGGTCTCCCAAGAATCATGTCCCCACATAATTTGGGTTAAAGCAGAGTATCCAAAGCCGATCCACAGGCGATGACCCACTCGAAATAAAGGGTTTAAAACAAATGGATTTTTATTTTCACTAATCAAGCAGATAAACCACCCATAGATGAGATTTGTGAAAACTTTAGATTAAATAAAGAAAATAAAAGAAAATGAGCCTTTCATCTAGGACGGGCATGCGAACAGATCTAAGAAACAAGGGTCTTTCCTAAAACGAATCGTTAGAGTCTTGCATTATTTTAAATAGTTACCTAACCGCGCATACAACGCGGAGGGTGGTAACCCATGTGTGCTTGTGGCTTTCCATAATACAAAGTCGCACAAATGAGGGTAAATTTTTGGGGGATTGGGAGAGTCCTACACTAGTCCCTGCCCGCGTCCTAATCTAAATGGTGGATGGTTGACCAGCTGCACAAATCTGACATCTTCCCGGACCCGTACAAGCTATACATGGGTACTCACTTAGTATGACTCATCATGAGCAGTTGATATAAAATGAATAACAAGTAACTAAAAAATTTATATGTAAAATAAGATAGCAAACTATTATATCATACAAACCATGCCGTTTATTTGAATAGAGAAAATATATTTACTAAAACAAATTAACATAAGAAAAACAAAGATAAAAGATAAAAGACTAACCAGTCCACATGCATGGCAAGTAAAATAAATGATGGGCGAGCCCATATACATGGTAATACAAAAGAATAAGGTAATGGGCTGAATTTAAGAATGATGACGAGCCCATATATTTATTGGGTCAATTTCTTGATCTCTTCCACGGCTCCCTAGCTCCCATTCCATCCAACCGTTGGAGGGGGTTGGAGTTTGAGCCGGCTCACCCCTCCAATGGTTGGATGGGGTGGGAGCTGGGGAGCCATGGAGGAGAGGATTTGAACGCGAACGTAAGATGGAAACGCATATCAAACCAGAAATTACAAATAAAGAATGAGTTGAAATGAGACGAATAATAGATCATGCTCAGATTAAGCATTGAAGCGAAATGTACTACAAAAATAAAATTTCTCTTGCAAAAAGGGATGAACACAATAGAAACTTAAAATATCTCATTCTATGGGGTCTTGTGACTCCTATTTTGTGGTATCCAAATCGTCTCTTGCGGACCTATCACTTGCCAAATGCCAGATTTCAGTCGGTCCACCTCCTCATGTATTGGCAGGTTGGGAAACTGATCTCTAAACCCTTAGATCAGTCACGAGACCCTCCGCATGAAAGGATTTGAATCCTATTTTGTAGGTTTGGATATACAAAAGAGGATTTTCTTTCTAGTATTTGAGGGAGCGGAGAGAGGTGCTCAGTTGGAGGAGAGATGTGAGGGTGACAGCTGGATTTGACTCTTGATGTTTCACTCTCAAATCGTTGGCTGCCACCTCCTCTTGGTAGTGTCGAAGATAATGCTGATGCGTCTCCTCACTATGACCCTGCAATTTCTGGTATTGAATTCACTATTAGAACTTCAGATGGTAGCCTTTTCTTAAAGCTTCCCTTCTCTGTAGCGTGGGAGAAGGTCTTGCTTTGCGCCAAGGGCTTTTGGCGGCAGTGGAGGCAGGTTTTGTTAACTTTATCCTGGAAACTGATAGCTTGGAGGTAGCATCAATGTTTTATATAGTCTCTCAAACTGGTGATATCTATGCACTGTTTAGTGTGAAAGATCTTAAAGCCTAGTCGCACTTGATGGTTCTGTGGGTTGTACTTATGTTTCAAGGGAGATAAACTCTGTTACTCACTCTTTTGCTAGGAGGGTTCTAACCTATAGGGAGAGGGTTAATTGGCCCAATTCCATTCCTTGAGTGGCTGACCAGTGTATGGCTTTAGTTTGGCTATCCCTCTTTCAAGTAATTAATAGATTTTCTTATTATTTAAAAAAAAAAAAAAACACATAAGAGGAACTTCCTCCCCTCTTGTCTTTCATTTTTTAATGCTTGTATTTTTCATCATGAATTTGCCTTCTATTCTTTTAACGTTTGCGAGTTTATCTTTCATTTTTAAATGCTTTCCACCTTACATCATAAGTAAAACTTTTGAACTCGATTCGTTTCAAAGTCACATTGAACTTGAGACTGTCCAGTGATCATTCGATGACGCCACGTAACCCTTATCATATGTGACTATCCTTAATAAAACAATAATAAAGAGGGTTGGTGAGAGAAATGTATTAGATATTCCCCGAAACTGTGAAATCGTGAAAGTGAATCTCGTTTCTTCTGCAACCTTGAGGATATCCACGTGGCCTAACAAGGTAGCCTGACAGAAAGCTATGCTCTCAGCTCAAAAATCTCCGTGTTGCCTATTGGACGGTCACTGGACAATCTCAAGTTCAATGTGAACTTGTGGGATTCAAATCGTCTCATCCCTGAGATTTGGGAGGCGTGGCGGCGACCCCACTGGATGGTCGCCACGTGGGGGTCGGATGAATCCGACCCCTCCGTTCGAGCCGACACTCTCTTGTCGGCTCGGCTTGTCGGCTCGAACGGAGGGGTCGGATTCATCCGACCTCCACGTGGCGACCATCCAGTGGGGTCGTCGCCACGCCTCCCAAATCTCAGGGATGAAACGATTTGAATCCGAACTTGTGGCCAGCAAAAAGAGGGCAACCAAGTAGAAAAGCAGCACAACTGTGGATCTTGGAAACGTGGACACCATCGTTTCGACAATCCTCTACCATGAGAGAGTTGTTACATCAGTTGTTAGACACCAAAAACTTAAACAGGTCATGATTCGTGAGTTCAACACGCTTTGAGACCTATTTATTAAAAATAAAAAAAAAATAAAAGGGGAGGAGACAAAGTCTTTTTTGCATCAGTTCTGTTGTGATCACGAAACATATACCCAGAATTTTCGTTAAATAGATAAAAAAATAGAGTTTGGATCATCTACATGTACATATATTATTACAATATAAGATCCAATCAAATCGATCCGAATTAAGATCAAGATTGGAATAGATGGAGACGATCCCGTATGGCAAGTGTGTCAACACGATTGGCAAGGGCAATTGCATTGAGTTACCGGCATATTCAGGAAACCTCTGGGGCTCGCTCCATGATAAAATTTTTGAGTTCTATTCTTTGATTGCCATTATTAACTTCCTTATTCTTTCCTTGCCAAGTAGAAAGAGAATTACCATGAGAAAGATGGATCAAACTGGATCAGAATCGGCCTGGTATGGATTCCAAAATCCCCTTTTTGCTTTAACATACTCAAAACCGTCCAGTCCGACCGTGCCAGAATGGTATCAGTCCAGGATCGTCAGGACGGATCCGGGCCTTAAATACCTGGTTCCAGTTTTTTAATTTATTTATAGGCCGGTTTGTACTTCCTTTCGTATTGTTTCTCACACCCCTTGGTAATTACACATCAAGTGGCATAATTTATAACGTTATGAACTAATCAACTTATGCTTCTGCGAAGCATAAGTTGATTTTGGGAGTTCAATTATTTTTTAACTGAGAGCAAAGCTTTCTCTTACGCTACCTTGAGGATAGATTCATTCTCGCCCCGTGCATTTTCCCTTTTAGATCTCTTGAATATGTTATAGTAGCAACAAAGTGGTTTCACCTGCGGTAGATCCATCCAGTCGAAGATCCGAATCCATCTTGACCAGTCTCCCTTCCTATCCCAGCTTCCCTCCCAGTTCCATAGACATAGGCCATTGAATATCCAATTGTTGTTGATTCGGTTGACCGAGCAGAAGCGGAAGAATAGGAAGTTCGAAAGCAAGGTGAAGCTGAAGCAGCAGCCTTGTACTGATGAGCCAAACCAAATGTGTGATGAGCCGAGCCGGAGGTGGGAGCTGGAGCATAGGTGGTCTTATAGACAGAGAAAGAGATTGCAGTTCCATCACCATCTGAAGAACGAGGAGCTGGGATAGCAGCAGTAAAGGCAACGGATGAGCGCTGACTGATCGTATTCCCTGGTCTACGACCACCCTGCGGTCGAGCTGGCCTACGACCACCCCTGTCGTTTTCTTCGCTTGGTTGGTGTTCCATTCTGTTCTTTGAGACTATGCCTTCAATTCCATTCTTCGTCTCCCTAGTCGCAGTCTTCTTGTTGGGTTTATTCTTCTAGTTGGGTTTTTATATAATCATCTTGATTCAAAACTTTTGAGCTTTATATACTATGGTTTTCTTAAGCTCTTTGAATATATTTTTTTATTCATTAAAAAATAATTTTTTTTAGGTAATAGACCTAAGGAAACTTGGGTTGTGTTTGGTATGTATTTTTGAAATACATTCTTAGAATAGAGAATGCATTTTCAAAATAGAATGAGAATAGACTAAAGAACAAGATATTTCTATTCTGCATTCCAAAATGGATGGCATTCTCTTTTTTTTTTTTTTTTTTTTTGGTAAAGGATGGCATTCTCTTAATGTGTTCCATGAGTAGAGAAAGGGACTATACCAAACACTTTTTTTTTAAATTTTTTATTTTGGTCATTTTATAATGTGTATTTGACTTAGAATGTATTCCAAGAAGCATACCAAACACTGACCTTGAACTCATCAAGCCCTTTCGGGTAGTCAACCGAAGGAAAAAAGGCAATTCAAGTGATGCTAGAAGCACAAGTTGGACCATTATAGCCAATCATAGGTAACCTCTCTTTTCTTCTTTTATTTTTTATTTTTTTTTACATCAGAATTGGTGCTAATCTTTCACTTTCTTTCGAGGCAATTGAGGATTCTCAAGCAATCATCAGCTGAATCTTTTGTAGTCCAATCTACCACTGCACATGTCAACTCACAACACTTCTCTTTCTCCTTTCCTTTCCTGACCAAGGTTTTAGTTCCATGACACATGATCAATACTTAATAAAAAATAAAAAATAAAAAAGAGAGAAATTTCACGCATCTTCCTTGTATTTTGCCTTAGACATTTAATTTTAGACATGTCTGTTAATTGATGATGTAGTCTCCTTTAAAATATTTTATGTCAAAACTACCCTTGTACCTGTGTAAGTTACAATTTTACCAATTTAAATTTAACAAACGACATGAGGCTGAATCCCTATACCCATTTCATGACAGATGAACGCCGATGCTAATCTCTTTCGTGTCTGAGTGACACTGAGCCACCCCCCCCGGGAATTCTCTCTCTCTCCTTCTGAAAATCACTGGAGAAAAGGAAAAGACAGAGAAAAAGAAAGAAAGCCCAGAATCAGAGAAGAAGAAAGGAGAAGAGATTTCTCCATTATTTTTGGCAACGAGCTTGTCACGGATTAGGGGATTTCTACAATGACGCTTCCATTAGCTTGACTGGGAAACCAATCCCCGCTAAAAAAACTGATAGTTGAAACTTAAAACCCACTGGATTTGAATTAAATATACATAGGAAAAATAACTAGAAAATACACATGAATTATTTCAAAAGATCATATAACTTAAACCTAGTTTTGTAATCAAACATGAACACACTTGGATCCTGTAGCCACTGGTGCAGCGATGCTTCTGTTTTACTTGATTTGTTAGAGATTGTCACCCAAGGAAGCGGAAGATGAAGTTAGCAGAGACCGGGAAAGCAATCCCTCGCTAGGTCAATCAACTCGCCAGAATCGGTAAAAAAAAATCCAATCTTGATTTCACTAACCGAATTATTTTTCTTTTATTTTGTTCAAAGTTAATTTGGCTTTTACAAATGAAATTGTAGGTTTACTGTGCAATTGTGTTCTTCCAAAAGGTTTGAATGGGGCGAAGGTTGGACTTTTTTTTTTTTTTGGCTAACAGCAAACTTGCAATATTTTAGAAAGAAAGGAAAATAATTGTACAAAAACATCAATGATAGTAAAAGTTCCACCTTTGACATTGCCATTAGCAGAACCCTATCATTGATAACATAAAACAATTAAGTGGAACAAAATCTTTCACAACCTGAGGCATCTCGAACCACATCCCTTGCAATGAAGGTTGGGCATGTGTCCAAACTTCAAAAATCATCTCAGTTGCTGCCCTCTTTGCCAAACAATCCGCCACCACATTAATTTCTCTAAAACAGTGTGTAACCTAAATCCTTGTCTTTTGTATGTCAGCCTGTACCCGATTCCACTTATGTTTCACATAATTGTCTCTTTGCTCAATATGCATTCCACTACTAATTTAGAGTCACATTCCACCCATAGATTCTTAATTTCAAGTCTGATAGACTCCTTCAATCCTTTCATTACAACTAATAACTCTGCCTGATAGTTTGTAGCATTTTCAATGAATTCTATGAAAGCAAAAATTACCTGGCCACTATCACTCCGAAAAACTCCTCTGGCACCAGCATCTCTTGGATTTCCTAAAGAACATCCATCAACGTTTAACTTACACCAACCATATGGTGGTTTTACCTAAGTCATAGACTTCAAAATGCATAGTGTAACCTGGCAAGATAGCAAGTGAAAATGTTGTTGTGCTAGAAAGTGAAGGTCCGCGTTCCCTCTTACCTTAATTTGCATGGTTTTCTTTCTGAAGCTGCTTTTAAACTCTTACCAATTTCTAAGCTCCTCGACTTTGGCTTTACACCATCAAAGCGACTCCTATTTCTTTCCTTCCATCTAATCTCCAAACAAATACCAGGGCAAACATAAGGCTTCCTACTACTGATGCATATGGTATTCGAGTCATTTCTATCTTCTTTACTTTTGTGCTAGGGCTTTGTTTAGAAAACAGTCTACAGCCAATAGGAAGTGGGATATTAACTGGTTTAACATTCTGCATATTGAAGCGACGTAGAACCTTTTCAATATAACTATTATGAGTTATCCTAATCTTCCTATTCTCTCGATCTCGAAGTACGGTCATCCCAAGAATTTGATTTACAACACCCAAATCTTTTATACCGAATTCCCTAGCCAGACAAGCTTTTAGTTCTCCAATACCATCTTTAGAGGTACCTGCAATTAGCATGTCATCAACATACAACAACAAGATTATGAAGCCATCATAATCATGACTACGAAATAGGCACAATGATCTGCTTCACATCTTTTGAACCCCAAGCTCACAATGAAAGAATTAAATAGCTTGTTCCAGCATCTTGGCGCCTGCTTCAAGCCATATAGCGATTTGTTCAACTGACAAATCAAATCCTTTTTGTTTTCTTCAACAAAACCTTCAGATTGAATCATATAAATTTTTTCATCAAGATTTTCATGCAAAAATATAGTTTTTACATCCAATTGCTCGAGCTCTAAGTCAAGCACAGCTTCCATACTCAACACAGTACGAATAGTAGTTAGACACACAATTGGAGAAAATATTTCATTGAAATCAATTCCTGATTTCTGAGCATAACTCTTTACCACTAATCGGGATTTGAATTGTTCAACATTCCCATGAGTGTCCTTTTTCAGCTTTTAGACCCACTTGCAACCAATAGCCTTTCACCCATTACGTAGCTTGACAAGATCCCAAGTTTTGTTTTTATACAGTGCTTCCATCTCCTCTTCCATAGATGCCTTCCATTGAGAAGCATCGCTACCTTACAGGCTTCCCGATATGTACAAGGTTCATGCTCTTCAGTGATGTAAGCATAAACTGTGACATAATCCTTGAGCCAAACAGGAGGATTTGTAGTCCTCTTGGGTCGTCCTTGGTCACCTTGAGTTTCAGCACATGTTTCGGTATGCTGTTCATCAGCTTCATCTCCTTTAGTATTGGTCAGCCAATTTTCAAATTGATTTTGAACTTCTTTAAGTGATTCAAGTTCAAACATCTACGGTAAGTCAGAACTTGACCTTTTTTTTTCTTTTTGCAATATTGAATCTTCATTAAACACAACATCTCGGCTAATAACCAACTTGTGGGCAGTAGGATCCCACAACCTCTATCCCTTTACTCCTGTTGCATAGCCAAGAAAATTACATTTTTTGGACCTCGCATCATACTTAGTCCTTAACTCTTTAGGAACTCACATGTAAGCATCACAACCAAAAGTACAGAGGAACGAATAATCAATAGGTTTTCCAGACCTAAAAACTTCCCTTGTATTTAGTTTGTAGTGATTGCGAATTCATAAAAGATTCTTAGATTTTGATCTCCATTTGTGTTTCCTTAATAACATGAGCAAATTATGTTTCCTTAAAAACATAAGAAAATGAAATGGATTTATCCATTCTTTTCAATAAGAAATCTTTTTCCATTTCAACTATAACAACAATTATGGGTATATGTAAACCCCATAACAGAAATTTTACACTTACAATAGGTCTTCTAGAATTTTCTTGTCCAGAGCAGTTGTTGGGGAACGATTCACCATGTAACAAGCTGTACATACAGCTTTAGCCCAAAACTTCTGCCTTATTCTAGCACAATTCAACATACTTCTAACACGATCCATCAGCGTACGATTTATACGCTCAGCCACTCTGTTTTGTTGTAGAGTTCTGGGAACCGTGTAGTGCCTCTGAATTCCTTGCTTATGAAAAAAATTTATGAATTCTTGCAATATATATTTTCCTCCATTATCAGTTCTCAAACACTTTATCCTTATTCCTTTCTAAGTTTTCACCATTGCTTTAAGCTTCTTAAAAGAAACAAAAGCATTACTTTTCTTTTTAAAGTTTTATCAACACAGTCGTTAAGACTAACAATATCAACCACACCCATTTTTTCTCTAATTTCAGGTTACAGTCTATGCACACAACTGGTCAAATTGATAGACATAATCTTTCATACTCATAGTGCTTTATTGAAGATTATTCAGCTGGTCATGTAACCTTCTTTAGAAGGACATTGGCAAATGTTTCTCTTTCAATTCTTCTTTCATCTCCTCCCAAGTAATAGGTTATATCCGTCTCCTCATGAGAATATACTCATAATTACGCCACCAATCACAAGCACCCCCCATAAGTTTGGAGTGAGCCAATTTCAGTTTTCGAGGTTCGAGAAGATTAAACCAATCGAAATAGTCATCTAAGGCATTCAGCCAGTCTTGAAAGGCTTCGGGGTCTTACCTCCCATGAAACTCCTTGAGGTCCATCTATACTTTATGGGTTTGGTAACGGATAGGTTCATCATAGTCTTCATAGGGTAGATTGTGGTATTTCTCTCTAGGGACTTTTTGAGGAGCCCTAATAACACATCTTGGCATTAGGTTGGCATTAGGGGCTTTCATTCTAGGAGCTTCCCTTCTAGGGGCTTCCACTCTAGCCGACCTAGGATGATTTAGCTCCTCCAAATTACTTATTCTTTCGTTCACATTATCCAACTTTACATCTATTTTAGCCAATTGTTAGAGAACCACATTAATAAGGTCATTGGGATTGTTGGATTGATTAGGAGAATTAAAACTCTCATCAGTCATGCTCTGATACCAATTGGTGATAAAGAAGGTTAAGACATCTCAAATTAACAAGCCATTTTTGCTACAGGGTCTTAATTCAATCTAAACCTAATTTTAACAAACAAGAGTAATTGAAATTGAACAAATAATTCCACAACTTCAGATCCGTCTGTAAGAATGTTTTAAAATTTAGGATCTTTGATTCTTAGGATATAAAGAGCAGTATCCCAGAAGATGAGTTTGATCCGACGGATAGGATTGAAACCAATCTTGCATGTAGATTTCAGACAGATATTTTAACAAATCAAAATTATAAAATTATAGAAAATCTCACTTATCTTGAGATTCAGCCGTTGGAAGACCTTCAAACTTAGAGGAGAAGTATTATAGGATGTGCTTGATAACATACCCAAATTTGAAGGTGATCCAACCATAGATGAAGAAGTTATGAATTTTTGAAAAACTACTATTATCTGAAAACGGGAATGAACAGAATAGGAGTTTCGGTTGAGTCCAAGGATCGTAATTTCTGTTTCGTGCCTAGTTTCGGCCATGCCAAAAATCAAAATTTCGGTTTCGGGGAAACATGGTAAAAAAAATTATAGTTTCGGATGTGGTTTTGATGGCTATAAAACATGCTTTTTGAGTTCAGTTTTATTATATAATGTAATTTTTACCTCTATAACATATCTACTGAATCATTTGCACAAAAACAACATTATAAATGGTAGTAATATGTCCACGCTATAACATGATAACGTACGCAAACATTGAAAAGGATAGTAAATTAAAAACTAAAGAAGAAACAAAATTTAATGTTCAAAAACATTCCAAAACACTAACTTTAATATTTAGATTACATAAAATAAAGCACTAAAATGAATTAAATCCAAGACGAGTTTCTAGGTGCATCTAATCCTCGACCTTGATACCATTGTTGTTGCCTCACATACGTATCCCATGTCATGTGGGACCAGCTATCTTTTACCAGTGCTTGCACCATGGTCCTTATTCTGTGTGGAACAAGGATACTGACTCTCCCATGTGAATATAATGGGATCTGGTTGTGGCTCGGGCTGCATCTCCATGTCATGTTCCATTTCCTTTAATGTTGCACTTCTACTACCACCTGTACCACCATCACCACCTGTATCACCATTACCACCATCACTACTCCCACCAATATCACTGTCATCATCATCACTGGTTTGTGTACGTGTCTGTGTGGGGTTAGGTGAACGAGTGGTATCATCACTAATATCATCTTCAAATGGTCTGCGTGTCTGTGAGTGAATGTTACCCCCCGATGCCATAAAATCATCAACATCCACTCGAAGTTGGAAAGCAATTTGACTGCTAGGCCGACCTCCAGGCTCATCTAAAATAGGCTCACCTTGATCTTCACCCACTTATACAAGGGAGCCTCCACCTCTTTGTCCACCTCGAAAATCTCACTCAATTCGATCAGGGTGATATCTTTTTCCAAGCCTAGACGAATGTTTTCTTCCCTTAATCTCATATTATAGTGGATGTAAACGAGGCTCTCTAGCCTTTTAACACCTAAACAGTTCCTCCTCTTTATGTGTATGAGGGAGAATGTGCTCCAATTGCGCTCGCAACCAGAAGCAGAACACGTCTGTGATAGCACTTTAATTGCTATCTTGTACAGGTTTGAGGAGTCTCTTCCATATAAGACCCACCATTCAGCTGTATGATAACATAAAATGGTTGCATTAGAATTATAGCCTAAACTACTAATATATAATTTATAAAAAATAAATAAATTAGAACCATTGGACTCACCAGGGGCAGTTGTTGAACGTGCAGTAATTGCAGCCTCCCTCCCAAAACATTCAGTTGCATCTCTGAAAGATTTGATCTAAATCCATTGCATTAGGTATCAGCATTATTTTGTAACTTGTAATTTTTCATAATAAATATTAGATATTACCATAAGATAGATTAAACACTCACCTCTTGATTTGCATCACGCTATTGGTTAGTCCAAAATTGAGGTGTGACAAACTTGGTATCAGAGCTCTCGGGTTTTACCCACTTTAACTGAATACTTCCACCTGAATCATGAACTGAGTTAGGCTAAACTAAAAACTGTAATAAGAACACACCATAAGCATCTTGTTGTTTGAGACATAAACTAAGAAAAAAGATAATACACACAGTGTAAAGGTGAAACAATATATATATATATATATATATATATATATATATATATATATATATATATATATATATATATGTCAAATAAAAAAAGGGAACAAATGTATACCCGAATCAGAGTACGGTTCACAATCTGGACAGTTACTCTGTGGTTTAATTATACAAAAGAAAAATCATAGAGCTGGAGGTGTAGGTGAAGGGGGTGCCTCTCGATCTCTATCATAGTCCTCAGCGTATATTCTCATAAATCAGGCTACCTGTGTCTAGGTCGCTTGGAGATTGTCTACTAGATCGGCCATCCACTGGTTTGTAGAGCACTGAGCATCCAGTAACTCTCCTACCCTTTGATTCGTAGCATGCTGGGCGTCCCAAATCTCACGGAGCAGCACCATCATGACATCTGGTGGTGGGCGAGAGGGACCAGCTGAAGAAGTAGTCTGTGAAGGGCCAGCCTCAGTAGTGCGCTGTTGTAATGGAGGAGGGATGTCATCTGCATCCATGTACATCTGGTCGTCATCCTTCTCATCATCACTCTCTGTTGTTGCCATCGCTACTGCCTCTGCATCTGTCACCGCCACCCGAGTAAGAGGACGCCTCATGGCATTTCTCTCGTTGTCACTGACCTGTGTCTCTCTCATCCCCATCCTGTAGATGGCATCCCAGTCGAGATCAATTGAAAATATATCATCGTAGATCCTCTCATCCTCTAGGTTCACCTGCAAGCAAGAGAGTAGTGTGGTGATCAATCATTCATAGAACAGGTTACCCCTCAAACCAGGCGTTGTGGCTCTGTGCATAGTCCGAATGATGATATATGGAAGTTAGACGGGCTGTCTGGTGCAGATGCAGTATAGGAGGAACTGGGTTAGCTGTGAGACCATCTCGTAATGTCCACTCTGAGGAATAAGATTATGTTGGATAATCTTGCAGTATACACATGATTCTGGACAGAGATTGACGGCCTTCATCTCCCAGCGATCGTCCCGAAGAATCTGACTATACACTTCTGTACACATAGTCTCTGAGAAGAACTTGGGCTCTTTAAGAGCGTAGTAGACTAACAGACCAGCCCTCGAGATATTTAAGAGATCTGCTAACTGTTGGGTGTTAAAAGAGATAGGAATCCCTTTCACCCAACTAGTGATCCGAAGCTCTCTCCCATTGTCTAAGTCCTTTGGATCACCTTCTAGCTGAAGGTTGCAATAAAAATGCTTGACCAACTCTGACATAGTACAACCCCCATACTGGATCATAGGAAGCCAACCCATATCACCAAACACCCTCTCTACATCGAATAGGGCAAGGCTTGATAGGTTGATAAACTGACCCACCTCAACCTTCTTCTATCGGTACCATGGGTACTGTGCCTCAGCTTCAACAAAACGGAAGCGAGATGCATCATAAAGTCTGGGCATCTTAGTTTGGGCCATGCTAGCTGCAAGGAAAAGAAACAAAGAGAAACAAGTTTGAAAAATAAGAAATTTGGACAGCATAACGGCATAAAATGGACAAAAACCTCACTTTTCACCCAAACACTTGGGTAAGAGGACTTACATGGGACACAAACCATCCTGCAAGGGTTACTTAATTGAAAATTTCAACTAAGTAGATCGAATTCGAAGAAATTTCAAAAATTGGGAAAAATCCCCCATTTTTAGGTCAAAATTGGGATTTTCAAGCTTCTGACCAAACCAACCGATGAAACTCGAATTTTCTTGAGGGCTTTCGTCTGTTGGGTGGCCAATAGCAAAAGCCACCAATAAAAATCAGATTTTTACGGTCAAATAAGTTTTTATTTGAAGAAAACCCTATAAATGACAAAAGTTTAGGTATAAAAACTCAAAAAGAAGAAAAGAGTAGAGAACGTACCTTGAAAATGGAGAGGAGTGAAAGAAAACCAAGAGAAACTACCCAAGTTGTGTGGTTAACACTGTAGCAACTCAGCGGTGGCGAGTTGGGTTAAGACCGTAGGAAGACAAAATAGAATGAGTGGGAAAAGTCTCGAAACAAGTTTAAAAACATGAATTTTGAATCGTGTGGTCGCAACATTTGACCAAAACAGTCGGCCATATGATCAACCGTACGATCGACCATAGGTTCTAGGAAGTTACCAGGGTTTGTATGGTCAAACCTATGGTTGCATGTAATGCAACCATACGATATCCACCACAGAGTCTCTGGAAGCTGCCAGGGTTCATATTGATCAAACCTATGGTCACATGTAATGCGACCGTACGATATCGACCACATGTTATGGTTCTGTTAGACCTAGCACTTTGGAATTTCCTTCTTTTATTGTGGGACTAACATGATACTACTATTCTACCTTGTCTCACATATTTTTGCCCTTTCAGACACTATTCTATCTGAGAGTTGAAATGGCTAGGCGTAAAATAGGCAGAAGGGGACAGAACCCAAGTCCACCTCTACTACCACCTACGGAGGTCAATGCCAAAGAAAACCAAGAAGGACAAGGAGAAGATAATGGGAATCAAAATGTTGCGCTTCAGGAAGTTAACACCCAGACCAATCCAATTAATTTACTAGCACCACCAATAGATTTAGCCACTGTAGTGATGAATTTGGCACAACAAGTACAATAGTTATAATAGATGCAAACAAACATATAAGCAGCCTTGGGAATTACACTACTAGCTGTAAATACCACACCAACACCTCCTGGTAGTAACATTGTGCCTCCCGCACCCGTTGTGGGTAATTCAGTGCCCATTGCATTGGTGGGAAATAACACCATGCCCACATTACCATAGACTCCAACGATGCATACCCCAGTGTAGAATCTTGGAGTACAATAAGGGACTAAAACCAGGGAAGCTACCCTAATTAGTTACTGGTATATGGGTCCTATGCGCAGAATCAGCTTGACCACTCTAGGCTGATAAAGCCGAAGATGAAACCAAAGGAGTCTACGGGCAAGCCATCAGACTCATTATGACCAGCTAGAGAAAGAAGATGTACACCACTGGTGAAGATGAAACCAAAGGAGTTTCAGGGACCAGATAGAGAAATAATTTCTAAGCTTATATCAAGGACAGATGACTGTCGATGCTTATCAGTAGCGTTATGAAGAATTATTCTTCTTTGCTCCCGCCAGTATGCATGAAGAAGATACTAAGACTCGTAGGTTCGTCATGGGACTTAGGGGAAACATCTGAGAGCATGTGTTGGGATTGGAAAAGAAGATATACAATGAAGCTATGCAGATAGTACGAGTCTTGGAGTCTAGTAAAAGGGAAATCTACTTTGTTCAAAACAGAGGTATGAAGAGGCCTAATGGAAATTCATTTAATTGAGGGAATTCAAAAACCTTCAAGCCATTCATTACATAAGGCTTCAATTTAGCAGCCAAGACTACTCCAACAGCTCAACCCCAACAGAAGCAAGGTAATACTTGAGTCAAATGTTTCAACTGAGATCAAGTAGGGCATTATTCAAGGGATTACCCTAAGCCAAGGAAGCAACTACAGCAAGGAAAGGTTTACGCAGTCACTTCTGAAGACATTACCGCATCACTTGATATGGTCACAGGTATGACTTAACCTTATATTTTAAAATGTCTTATGTGAGCATATAAACTAATTTAGGTAAAAATCACAGATATCGTACCTATAGCTAACATACCAGCCAAATTACTTTTCGATTCTGGAGCCACCTACTTATTTGTATCTGTGTCTTTTGGAAAAAAATTAAATGTGCCCCTCAGACCTTTAGACTATAAGCTATTAGTACGGTCACTTATGGGATTAGAAGCAGAGTTAGACCAGGGTTATGGACCATGTCCAGTTACCATAAATGGATGAAGCTTGGAAGTAAACCTAGTACAACTTGAGATGGCAGACTTTAACGCCATCTTAAGAATGGACTGGTTATCCTCCCAGCATTATGCGAGTTTGCCTTGTGTCGAAAATAGGATATCATTTAGGGACAAAGAAAGAGTAGAATTCAGTTTTACGGGAACCAAACTTCCCCATAAGTAGAAACTCGTTCTTTTTGCATTAAAGGCTCGGAAGTGTCTCGAGAAAAAAGGAGCTGGGTACCTAGTGTCCGAGGTTAACCTCACCAAAGAAACACCACAAATAAAAGACATTGAAGTTGTGCGTGAATTTTTGGATGTATTTTTTGAGGATTTACTAGGATTGTCGTCAGATCAAGTGACAAAGTTTGTTATATACCTTATACCCGGAGCTGCACCTATATCTAAGGCACCTTATCAAATGGCTCCTACCAAATTGAAGGAACTGAAGGTTCAACTACAGGAGTTACTGGACAAAGGTTATATCCGACCCAGTATATCACCATGGGGAGTGTCAGTATTATTCGTGAAGAAGAAGGATAGTAATGTTCGATTATGTATAGACTACCAGGAATTGAACAAGCTCACGATTAAGAATCGATATCCGTTGTCTCAGATCAATGATCTATTCGATCAGTTGCAAGGTGCCAAAGTGTTCTCCAAGATTGATCTTCGATCAAGATACCATCAGTTGAAGATCAAGGACAGTGATATTCCAAAGATAGAATTCAGAATCAGATATGGACATTATGAGTTTCTAGTTATGTCTTTTAGATTGACTAATGTCCTTGCAACTTTCATGAAACTTATGGATTGAGTATTCCATGACATGACATGCTGAATATATCAGTCATTGTGATTATAGACGGCATCCTAGAAGATATGATTCACACTTACGCTATTGATTTCAAGGGGGTTTAAGATGAGAAGTTGCCACTGGTCGAGTTCGCTTATAACAATAGCTACCAAACTACTATACAGATGTCACCCTATGAAACATTGTATGGTAGAAAGTGTTGAACTCCCTTATTCTGGAATGAAGTCTGAGAGCGAAGAATTGTCAGACCAGAGTTTATTGAATAAACTTGTTGAGTAGTCCACATAATCAAGGAAAGGGTCAGGACAACTCATAATCGTTAGAAACAATATACAGATAATCGACTTCGAGACTTGGAATTCGCCATAGGTGATAAGGTATTCCTGAAAATATCCCCTATGCATGGTTTGAAATGGTTCAAACAGAAAGAAAAGATGTGTCCTAGATATATTGGACCTTATAAGATTCTGACGAGATGTGAAAAGATAATGTATCAGCTAGCACTACCACCATCGATGTCTAGTGTACATGGTGTATTCCATGTTTCACTATTGAAGAAATAAGTCAGAGATCCAACATAGGTCTTAACAGCAGACACATCAAATTTGACTGAAGCTTTGACATTCGAAGCCCTACCTTTTGAAATCACCAATCGAAAGGTTCAACGTTTTCGCAATCGTAACATCTACTATGTTAAGGTTACTTTACTTGGAGAAGCCAAGATGTGGAGAAAATCACATGAGAATAAGAAAATGCTATGCGGAAGTAATATCCCCACTTATTCTACTAGAAAGGTATGTGTAAATTTTGAAGATAAAATTTATTTAAGGAGGAGGGAGTTGTAAGACCCACACTTCATTAACCTGATTTAACCGTGTCGTGTCAGATCTTCCTAACATAATCGGATCGAGTGGACCAAACGTGTGAAGAAACCACGAGACCAAGTAAGAGAATCGACTAAAAAACACTTAAAATTAAGTGTATGGTTGACTTCCTGAGCTGGTATGGTTGATCATAAGGTAAAGGAATGAGACCAATCAAAATGGGACGTATGGTCGATACATTTAAAATGTGCGGTCAACTGATATTGCTACCGTACGTCGGACCACACGCACCCAGATCAGACTCCAAAATTTAAAAACTTTATAAATCAAAGGGGATCTCTTTCCTATTGTTGAAGAGCTCTATATGGAGAGTTTTTCTCTATATAGATGGCGTCCCTCAGCCCTTAATTATTCTTTTGGAACATTATCAAACCCTAAAACCTAAGGGAGAAAGGGAGAGGAAGAGAAGGAGAAGGAGATTTAGAGAAAAAGGCTGAGAGAAGGAGTTTTGTAGACTCTCTACAGCAAGTAAGGTATGAACCTTGTCTCTGTAGCCATAGAATACCTAGAGTAAGAGTTTCTAATGTAAATTGTTATACCAAACCAAATGTAAGGATTTAATTATGGAATTTTCTAAGTAAATCTCAAAGTAAATCATGGAGAATGGGTTAGGGTATTTAGTCTTGTAAAAACTAAGAATTATGGCCACAGAATGATCATTAGGAAGAACCCCGTTGATGAGCTAAGTGGAGAAACTTGTATTAGAAATGAAAATCAAACCAAACTCGTATGGTCGCAACTATGGTCGACCATAGGATGATCATAGGGTCGACCACAGCCATTCGAAAAAATTTCAAGAAACATGTGTTTGTAGGTGAGGTCGCATGTAGTGCGAGGGTCGACTGTATGTGGTATGGTCGACATAGACATGTGACCACAGGACCAATCAGTCACCTATCAGTGGTCTATTTTGACTTTCGACTACTGTAATGTATTACACATAAATCCTAACTTAAATCCATACAATTCCTAGGTTCTCAAATTGATTCAAAGTGATTTACAAGGCTTGGAAGGAGATCAAATATCGTTTATAAGTGAGAAAACAAGACATAAACTAATTAGTTAATAACAAGCTACCTTTATTTTATTGTGTCCAATGTCATGAATGATTATATGTTTGTTTGCTTGTAATGTGCATCTCACAAGTCATCCAATATTACTGTTATTCCTATTCATGCATATTTACTTTTTTTGTTTTATATCTCATTGTGAATGATGATAAGATTAGACATGTGTTTGTGAGTATGGTTAGTGTGTTGTATGGGGCTGGGTATTTGATCCCTAAACCATGCTTCACATTGACACATTCATATCGCCATTATCTTAACAGAATTGTTACATCGTAGGGCATCAGGGAAGGTGGTCTCAGACAGTGTGGTCTTTGACTCTGCCGATGGGACTTAGCTCTATCTCTATAGATGTATTGAAAGATGTTGGGTTGAATCCTTGGATACATTTGGATGACATTAGGATTGGTTATATGCGAGTCCAGTTTGTAAGTCATCGCCAATAGGGACTTACGTGTTGATATGGGTAGGGCATCAGGGGAAGTGTTGACGGTGTGTGATCTGGACACTTTAACTCTATCTCTATTTCATAGTGGGTGCATGTGGGACGGCAATGGTGTTTGATCCATTTGATAGATTCACACACTTGTATATAGAGGTGCAATGGTCATCAATTCTTTCTATAGTACAGTTGCAAACTTAAAACTAGACCAAATATATGAATTGAATGCATACATATGTTTGCGCATTGTTTTGTTTGTTCACTGAGCCATGATGTGTGCTCACCATTTCAATGTCGAATATTTTTAATTGATGATCCATGTGTTACCGTTGAAGATTATATGAATGTGTAGACATACGGACACATGACAACTATGGAAGTGAAAGCTGTGGAGGAAGCGCATGATCCGTCATGCGAGTACAACCAATGTGTTTTCGATTTGTTTAGTTATATTTGAGAAGTGGAACATGTAATTGATTATTTTTACTTTATGTCTTAAGTTATTAGAGATAATTGGATTTAAATATTTATTTATCATTGTTAGACCTTAGTTCATTATTTATAAAAACTTTCGCTATTTATTTTATTACCTCTGATTATGATGTGGAATATGTTTGGTTTGGATTATGGGTACGATTTATATGAGATTCTGGTTGAACTGTTGGTTCTTATGACGGTTCATCACACTACTGATAAGTGCAAAATTAGAGTATGATAGGAAGAGGTAGAGTCACATCACTTTGTACTGCAGTGAGCTATGCAGGACACCCGGACGGAGTGTAGGCTATGCCTGTTTGGGTGTAGCGGTTTGATTGAGACGGGTTTACAGACTCAACATCAACGAGTTTCTCTTCAAGGTGATTTACAAAATTTAAGTCAGGTGGAGATTTATTGGGCTGTGTCTTGTATTCTGTGGGATCCACATTGTTACTGGATTGTACTTGTATTAGGGTCTACTACATGTATGGGGTAAATCTATAATTATGTAGGGATTAGGGTATCTAGGGATCCCTATATGTTGTCTATTTGGGAAAAAAACCTAGGTAAAGCTGGATGACAGCTGTAATGCTGACGGAAGAGAACACTCTATCAGGTGGAGAGTTGTAGTGGTTTTTTGGCAATAAAAAATTCTCATTTTCTCCGTAGACGTATGCATCCCACAATAGGATGTTAAACCACGTTAATTTTCGTGTTTTTTCTTTTTGTTTATGTCTCCAATCCTAACAGAAACCGCAAAGAAACCAGAGAAAATCAATGCAACTGTTGCAAAGAAATGAGTACAATAAGCTCTTCTTAGATCAAAGGACCAAGAAACTCATCTCAGATCGAAGAACCAAAGAGAAGAGTCAGAGAAAAAAAATTTATCAGACAGAATAAATCCGCTCTGATACCATGTCAGATTGATAATTTGTAAACCAGTAACAAGACTAAGAAGAATGTGGAAGCTTCAGGAGACTGAAGTATATTATTAGATTTTGAGAATTCTACAGTATTTATACGAAGACATAAGTAACTGAATTTATATATCTACCCATTACACGTGTCTTACTCTAACATTTGTAAGCAAGGAATACAGCGTTGGCGCCGCTGCTGAAACTGACCGGCGAAAAGAGGGGACCGAAGTAGAAAAGCAACACAACGGTGGATCTTGAAAACGAGTACACCATCGTTTCGACAATTCTCTACCATGAGAAAGTCTCTCTCAGTATCAGAGAGAAGAAGAATAGGACAGAGAATTGTTACATCAATGAGTTCAACTCTGTTTGAGATATACTTATAAAAAATAAAAAATAAATAAAACAGGGAGGAGACAAAGTCTTCCATCACTTAGTTGTGATCACCAGACACATAGAAGGGGATTCAAATCCTCTCCTCCAAGAGAATCTGGAGGAGAGGTTCTCTTGGAGGAGAGGTGGCGCCCCATACAGATAGGCGACATCTGAGGATCGGATTAATCCGACTCTTCCATCTGAGTCGACAAGTTGAGCCGACAGTGGATGTCGGTTCGGATAGAGAGGTCAGATTAATCCGACCCACAGGTGTCGCCCATCTATATGGAACACCACCTCTCCTCCAGATTCTCTTGGAGGAAAGGATGTCGATCCCATACAAGGATAGTTTATTTGCATCTACTTGTCCTTTCAATGTAATTTCATGACCTTTTCATATTTAGTGGGTTTCACACTCTAGAGATGGGTTTCACATCACATTAACGATGACAGAATTTCATAGAGCGTATATGTACAAGCAGGTGATCCAAACTCAACACATACATAGAATTTTTGTTAAATGGACAAAACAATAGAATGCAGATCACCAACATGTAATAACATGCATGCGTACATATACTTTCCATGAGATCCCATCATCGCCAATGTGGTGTGGTACACACCTTTACGGTCTGAGACCCATTAAATATGGACGATGATGGAATTCTAAGAAGAATACAAGTACATGGTGAACTATTCTCCAAAAAGAACATATATTGTTACAATATAGGATCCAATCGATTCGATCCGGATCAAGATCGAGATTGGGATCGACAGAGGCGATCCCCTGCGGCAAGTGTGTCAACACGGTTGGCAAGGGCAATTCCATTAAGTTACTGCATATTCAGGAAACCTCAGGAGCTCGCTCGATGATAAAATCTTGAGTTTTATTCTTTGATTGCAACTATTAGCTTCCTTTTTCTTTTGTTACCAAGTTAAAACAGAATTACCATCAAAGAGGATCGTTCAATCTGGATCAGAATCGGCCTGGTATCAGTTCCAAAATCCCCTTTTTCGCTCTAACACATTCAAAACCATCCAATCCAACCGTGCCAGAATGGTATCAGCACAGGATCGCCAGGACCGATCCCGGCCCTAAATCCCTGGTTCCATTTTTTTAATTCATTTATAGGCTGGGTTGTACTTCCTTTCATATTGTCTCACATCCCCTAATGTGATTACACATCAATTTGCATAATTTTTAACGTTTTGAAAAATATTTCATTATGCTTCTGAGAAGCATAAGTTGATTTGGGAACTCAATTATTTTTTAGCTGAGAGCAATGCTTTTTGTTAGGCTATCCTTAAGAATAGAGTCATTCTTGTCAAGCAATTAAAAAAAAATTTTAAAAATTCATTCTTGTCTCGTGGGATTTTTGTTTTTAGATCTCTTGAGTATGTTATATTCTTTTGGTTCGATTTTTATGTAATCATCTTAATTCAAAACTTTTGAGCATTACCTACTATGGTTTTCTTTAAGCTCTTTCAATGTATTTTTCTATTCATAAAAAAAATTAATGTTTTTTGGGTAAATAGATTTCAAGTAGACTTGGTTGTGTTTGATATGTATTTTTGGAATACATCTAAAATGTATTTCTAAAATAAAACAAAAATGGATTAAATGACAAGATATTTCTATTCTGCATTCCAGAATAGACCCCATTCTCTTACTGTGTTCAATGAATGGAGAAAGAGATTGCATGTCAAATACCTTTTTTTTAATTTTATCATTTTATAATGTGTTCTAGAATTATTCCAAGAATACATACTTAATACAGTCTTAAAGTCATTATCTCATAGAATTATTTTTTATCTTACACAAAAATTAAGGAAAAAAAAAAAAAAAAACTTCTTTTCGATAATCAATAAACAGGGCAATTTAAATGATACTAAAATCACAAGTTGGGCCATTATAGCCAATCATAGGTAGCTTCTCTTTTTTCTTTTAAATTCTTTTTAGATCACAGTTGGCACCTCCTAACTAAGGTTTTAGTTCCATAAACTTGGTCAATACTTAATAAAAAAATAAAAAATAGAACTTTCAGGCATCTCCCCTGTGTTCAACCTTAAAAGGCACTCAACTTCTGAGTTTAACTTTCATTTTTTTAATTAATTTTATATCATATAGACTTTGTCGATTATGACAGGTCAATTAGCCGTTGATGTGGTCTCTTCTAAAATTTTTTATGCAAAACTACTCTTGTACCTAGGTAAATTAGCATATTACCATTTTGAATTTAACAATAGACATGAGGCTAAATCCCCATACCAATTTTAATTTACTGTTAACACCGTATATGGATGGCAGATAATCTCCTCCGTGTCTGGGCAACACCGAGGGAGCTCAAGACAGCAGAAACTCCCTTCTCTTTCCATGCCTCCACTCTCTCTCTTTCTTACCTTCTGAAAATCACTGGAGAAAAGCCAAAGACAAAAGACAAATAATGAAAGCCCAGAATCGGAGAAGAAGAACGGGGAAGAGATTTCTCCATTATTTTCGGCAACGAGCTCATCACGGATTAGATGATTTCTACAATGGCGCTTCCATTAGCTTGACTGGGAAACCAATCCCTCGTTGAAAACACTGTAAGCTAAAACCTAAAACCCACTGGATCTAGATTTTATATATAGAGTAAAAATAACTAGAAAAAACACATGAATTATTTCAAAAATATCGTATAACTTAAACCTAGTTTTGTAATCAAACACGAACACACTTGGATCCTACAACTGCTCGTACAACAATGCTTCTGTTTTACTTGATTAGTTAGAGATTGTCGCCCAAGGACGCAGAAGATGAACTTAGCAAACACCGGGAAAGCTGTACCTTGTTGGGTTAATCAACTCACCAAGATCGGTAGAAAAAATCCAATCTTGATTTCACAAACCCATTAATTTATTTTTCATTTTTTATTCAAAGTTAATTCGGCATTTTACAAATGAAATTGTAGGTTTATTGTGCAATTGTGTTGTTCCGGCAGTTTCGAATGGGGAAAGTTGGACATCATAGAGCAGAAAATGACATTTGTGAAGGAGAAAAGAAGCTGAGAAGCCATACAACTAGGTTCATCTCATTCTTCTTCTTCTTTCTTCTTCTTCTTCTTCAAAAGCTCTTAAATCGTCATTGGGTTCTTGAAAAGCAAATATTGTGGAACAAAGTAGAAGAATACACCATGGGAATGGGTTTCAAATGTTTAAGGGGGAGATCTATTTGTGGATTTTGGGTGTAAACTGATATGCAGTAGCAAGGTTCAGCCGATCGCTTCTATTGAGGCATTGAAGGCTGTGGCCTAAAGATCTGTGAAAAGCTAGCTCTTATAGAGATGAGATCGATCTCATAGATTGAAGGAAATGGGGTGTACATTATTGGAGGGCAAATGGATTATTTTACATTCTATTAGTCAGAACTCGGGATTGGGTGTCAATATGGAAAAATACAAGGGAGATATGTGAAATTTTATCCAAAAAATACTAAAAAAATGGAGATGTTAGGTTCTGAATCGAGATCAAACATTGACAAAATCGATATGAATCTCCGATCTAATACCAATTCCTAATACCATGATCCTGATCGGAAATGATACCAATACCTCTCACTAAGGATCGCCAAGCACTAGATCCTGCACATTTCCTTTATTGTTTACAAAAAAACTAGACTCATAATCTTGACATTTGCGCATATTATAAGGAATGTGCAATAGAGATTCCATCCAAACAAAACAAAAGAAGTTCAGCAGAACTCAACACAGCAAAGAATTCAGATATCTAAGTGAATCAAAAAGAAAAAGAACAAACAAAAAGAATAGAAGATAGAAAGTATGGGAAACGAAGTAGCACTCAGGAGAAGCAAAGAAAAAACAACCGGCAGCAAGGATCTTCTGATGGAAGGCCTCGACAACCAATTTGTAAGTGCCGTAGACATCACGATCAATGATGATGAAAGGGAGTGGTGAGATGTTGACCTATTCTATCTCTATTCCCCTAATGGACTCTTAAATTATCTGGATTACTACAAGCAGCAAAAAAACAGTGACTCAAAACCCAAAGTCTATGGCAACAACAGAAACATATAGAAGTAGTAACAGAGCGGGAGGTCAACGGGTAGTGAGGGTGGAGACCTCTTTTAACTAGGATTCAAAGTACTACAAGATCAAAAAAGCAGCTAGTGCCTTCATATAAAAACAAAGAAAGAAAGGTACCAACTTGGACACTTGTGCTTTTAAAAGTTTCAAAGGGAACCATGCCCAAACATGCAAAAAAAATCTTTCATAATCAAATCTCTCGTGGTTCTTTTTATTTATTTTTATTTTAGAAAGACATTACAACTTTTGCTGAAAAGTAGAGAAAGAGAAGAAATACAAAACATTATAGCACAAAAATATTTTACAACAACAACAGAGCCCACAGTGTAAGAGAAATTAACCCAAATATGCAACACCTTTGCTTTTCTTGAGTTTTTCCTCCTCACATTAAGTTATTCAAATTTCTTATTCTACAACTTTACAAAAATTTGTAGTACTATATTATTCTTTCATAATCTACTTTTCTTGTGAATAAGCCCTTTCCTTTTTCAGCTCCCAACCCTTCTTGTTCCTTGCTTTGAGGAATAAATGATATCCCTTCACTTGTTTCTAGGAAAGAATTATTTCCATTCAAAGGCATTACTTAATATTGTACAAACTCAACCACACTGGATGACTATCATACGTTATTATACATTGCCCTTGATCCATCACATTACCGGGGTTCTAACTTAGTGAATGACACTTCATTTTTAGATAAAGGCTGACCTTGCATTTCTATACCTTCTACAAGTATGCCTGATTCCATTTTGCTTCGCAAGTAAAAGGCTGGTTGTGAGGGTAATGGAACTGAGTAGTTGTTCAACATGAGGACAATGTTCGCCATGGTGGGTCTATCAGCAACATCTTCTTGAACACACAATAATCCAATATGAATACATCTCATAATTTCACTTCTTGAACAATTTTCTTTTAGGATTGAATCAATCAACTCATAGGCTGTTCCTGCATTCCAATGTCTCCATGCCTGCACACATAGAACTAAGTTGGCTAAAATGAATAGAAAGCTTGCTAAAACATAAGAAATTCAAGTATCTTGGCCTTCTCTCACCAACAGATCCAGAAGTAAGGTAAATTTAAAAAAAAATTATGATAAATCATCGATTCATTTAGTATCTATAACATTTACTAATTTGTTTTTACTAGATCAAAAATTAAAATTTATGATGTTAAAAAATTTATATATCCAATGTCATATTCAGTAAAGATTTATGATACATGTATAAGATGTACTCAATATAGAAATCAAAAGGATCTAATTTGAACAAGATAAATGTTCATACAAGTCATTAGGTTCCTCAGGTTTTAAGGCAAACTTAAAGCAGCAATCTACAGTAAAAAAGGAAAAAGAAGTTCAAATATCCATACTTACATAGCTTATAAGGTTGTCGGCATTATCTGGTTGATAGAAACTACTATTCTTTTTCCCACTTATAATCTCCAAAACTAATACACCAAAGCTGAATACATCTGATTTGACTGAGAATTGCCCATGCATTGCATACTCCGGAGACATGTAACCACTGCAAGCAATTAGTATAAGATAATTTATGCAACTAAGGCTCACTATAGAGATTCAACTATATCACATTTCTCCCCTGTTAATTTTCACTAGATGCTATAAATAGAAAAAGTTGACTAATCTAGTGTTTTTTCTGCTATTGTTGTGGCAATTGGTATTGGCTTAACTAGTCTTAACCAAGTTTATATTTTCATGTCAAACATCTTTAGATGGCCTCAACAATCTTCATGAAAAATCACACCCATTATAATTCAGTTAGGTCTAACTACTACAAGCCTTGTCCAAATTTAGATCAAGTATATATATATATATATATAGTTCTCTGCCTTTATGGAACCAGATAATAAAGATTGTAGCTTTTAGAGATTATGCACTTAATTTTCCCTCATCAAAACCAAAGTTTTCTACTGGGAGGGAAAAAGAAAAAACAATTAATTAATAACTTGGCAAACTTAGAAATGTTTTCTCGGATAATAACTATGAAAAAGAATGAAGCTCTGAGACTTACTAAGTCCCAACAATTCTGTTTGTACTTGCTTGAATTTGATCCACACCAAAACTTCTTGCCAATCCAAAGTCAGAGATCTTGGGATTCATATCCCCATCTAACAAGACATTGCTTGCTTTAAGATCCCTATGAATAATTCGAAGGCGGGAATCTTCATGAAGATAAAGAAGCCCCCGAGCGATCCCTCCTATGATCTTGTAACGTCCCGACCAATCTAACTGCAAGCGCTTCTCAGGATCTATGGTTATCCAAATAAAAGTTAGAATCAGAATTTAGGATTTGGTCAAGTTGACAAGACATTTAGAAAGGTTGGTGAGTGGACAAAAGAGAATGAAGTGTTGTGAGTTGAAGTTTTACTTCCACAATTGCATGAAGTTGGAATGTACAATTCATGGAAATCACAGTAACTGAGAAAATAACTACTACAAAAGAGAGAGAGAGAGAGAGAGAGAGAGAGAGAGAGAGAGAGAGAAGATTATAGGGCAGACCAAATAGGAAGTAATCGAGGCTTTTGTTGGGTACAAACTCATAGATAAGGATCTTTTCTTCTCCCTCCAAGCAAAATCCCAATAGCCTAGCCAGATTGCAATGTTGAAGTTTTGCCACTAACACAACCTCATTCTTGAATTCTGTTGCACCTTGGCCTGAGTTTCTTGAAAGCCTCTTAACAGCAATTTCTTGGCCGTTAGGAAGTTTACCCTGATGAAATATTTCATTGATCAATAAACTTCTGGAGCTTCATAATAAAATAAAAGCTACTTTCAATTATTCCAAATTAACGACTAATCAGAATTTGCTATTCTAGGGCACAATGAAATTTAACAAATGAAAATTCTAGTTTGTTTATGCAACTTCTTTCTTACCACGTAAACGGAACCAAATCCTCCTTCACCAATCTTATTGACATCCACAAAGTTGTTTGTGGCTGCAAGGATCCTACTGAAATCAAATTGCAATGACTCTGCATTTTTAATTGCATTCAGACCTATGCACAAGCCATAAGGATAAATAAGTTAAAGTTTGACCTTAAAAAAGTTGTTCGTGAATAAATAAATAACCTACGGCCCCGACTCCAAGATTGAACCATCCATGTCATAAATCAAGTTCAAGGAGCCGAGACACTAAACTTTGGATAATCAAGTATTTGGGCGTTTGAGTAAATAAAAAGGCCAAAGCGTCTACCATTGTCCTTTGATCGGTCCTCCTTTTTCTTCTGGATTAGCAAACAATACAAGACAATAGAGAAAAGAATCACTCCTGCAGCGGCAGCTAGCACAACAATGGTAATTTTTCTAGGCAAGCTTCTTCGTTTTTCTGCATACAAAATTTAAAAAAAAAATAATATTCCCAAATATGCCACTTGATGATAAATACCGATTTCAAATTCACATTCAATATTATGCAATATTGTCTTTAGATTTACAAGTCATAATATTAAAATAAAATAATTTCAATCTTGGAATTAGTAGCATCCTTCCCTCAGGATTGCTTGATGGATTTTTTTTTAAGTAATTTCTATTTCAAGAAAAATCCTTTATCTCAAGAGAAAGAAGAAGATGAAGTGTTGTAATCATAATGTATTTAATTTTGGACAGTCAAAATATTGGTTTAATCGATTTTCATATCTGTGTTGGAGAGGTGTGTCTTTTCCTAATAGACACTTAAATGACCAATGGTGTGACTGTTAGTGACATGTCTGAATAGTCGATGTTTCATGGGAAGGACATGGTTTTTGAGCTTTGCCTTTTTGAAATTGATCTTTATGAGTGGTTCTTATATAGAGAGGAGGTTTAGCCCATTTCTCTAACGGTGGTTATCGGTTTTGAATCTCTTATTTTGTTTTGAAAGCATTTCATGTTGCATTGTTTTATACCAATTGAACACAACTCTGACATACTCGAAAGGATGCATCAGACGAATGCATGTTTGCTGTCAGAAGCCTATGCTATTTTATCTTGGATCCAGATTTGAATCACAGACCCGATTGCATCATAGGCGGCAAATACTGATTTTAGAAGAGTACCGATTGTGGTACGACCTATCCTTGAAAATCATCTTGATTGTTTCCCTTTATCATCTTCATCAACAAATTGTTGGATATGTTAATAGATAACTAAATCCTAATTGTTGTCTGCCTCTTTGCGTTACATTTAACACATTCATCTTTGCCTACCTGATTGGCTTAACATAGGAATGTTTACCAAAGCCCCTATTTGTATGCACCTGCCTTGAACTCCTGAATTCACTCTAGAACTAAAGGAACTATCTACTACCACTCTATGCGGAAGATGAATTCACTAGCAAGAGCCCACCCAAGGAGTGAAGGGCAAGCAAGTGACTCAACTTACCATAACAGGGTTGTAAAAGGTCAAGGATATTTCTCTCCTCCACCTATTGGCTTTGTAGTGGCAAACCGTAGCCTGAGGGCTTTCCCTAAAAAAATTCCTATCTCACAACTTAAAACTATATGAATGAGTGCTTTCTATTTCAAGAAGGTGCCTTCAGAGGAGTGACTCTTTACTTATCTGTTAATGTATCCAACAATCTATTGATGAATCGGTAAAGAGAGACAATCAATTAAGATGATTTTCAAGGCTAGCTAGGCTGTACCACAATCGGTACTGTCCTAAAGTCAATATTTGCTCCTATATTTCAACCGGGTTTGTTATGCAAAACTGGTTACAAGATAAAACAGACTAGACTTCCAGCAGCAAACATGCATTCACATGATGTGCCCCTTTGAGTACGTCGGAGTTGTGCTCAATCGGTATAAAACAAAGCCAACACGAAATATTTTTAAAACAAAATGAGAGATTGAAACTCGGTAACCACCGTTAGATAAATGTTTAACCTCCTTTCTATATATAAGAGAATAATAGACACCTCCAAGTCATCTCCAAAGGTTGGCCCCAAAAATCATGTCCTTCACAAAAGACAAGACGGTTAACAATTCATTCTAAAATGTCAATAGTCACATCCATGCGTCATTTAAATGTTAGTTGCCTCCCTTTTACTATGCCTAAAGGACAAATGCTCCCAAAAGTTTATGAAAAAGACAAATGCCTCTCCTAGAAACACTAATAAAATACGAAGAGACCCACGCCATTTGGATTATTCCATTAGATTCCGACGGTGGGAGGCCAATTTTTTTTTAATGACCAAAGTAACCCTTTAGAAGGGTGAACTACCTATTTTACCCTTATTCAAATAGGGTTTCTGTTAATGACCAAAGTAACCCGGTTTGTATAGAACCGCACCAAAACCCATATCAAATATTTTTTTTAATTTATTCCAAAAGGCCATATAAAAGGACAAAAAGGCTCTTAAGAAGTCACTTAATTTTCCAAAAAAATGCACTTTTCAAAAAACGAGTTTCAGGAGATTGTTCTTCAAGAGCACATCTCTGCTCAAGCTGAAATAGTTGCTAGTAGTTGGAGGAAAGTACCGGGAATTCTGGCAACCTCCAGCGAACCTCCAAAGTCCGAAAAAAATTCCGACAATACGCTCCAACATCATGTGGCAAAAAAAAAAAAAAATTATAGCCTTTAAAACCAGATGGTAAAAGGTGGGAGGACCGCCGCCACAGTCCGCAGCCTCCACAAGCAGCGGCCAGATTTTTTTCATGGGTCTTACCCGAGCAATATCATCAGCATTGATAACGATGAACTCATTTCTATTGTGAGAGCTAGCAACAAGCCGCCCCTTGTATCCATGGCACCCGTCCCACCCTAACCACCACTGTAAACTCTTCCCACCCTAACCACCACTATAAACTCTTGAAACCAGAAATCAATCACAAGATTTCACAACACACAACAAAGGGATTTTCTACACTTCCCTCACATCATAAGTACATACAAAGGTATCACTTTGGGCTACCTGCATCTGCAGACTCCAACCCTCACTCTTTTTAAGTTTTAAATCTTACACACCCTTCACAAGAAATCCCAAATCTCAAATAATACACAAAATAAATTTAAAAAAAAAAAGGAAACCAGAGAAGGAAGATACAGATACCGACAGACTCCAAATAAAATAAGAATAGAATACAAAAGGTCCTTGATTCCTTCAAGAATCGACGCTCATACAATTGGGTCTCTCTCTCTATTATATGATCGATTGATACCGATCGCTACTGAATTGCAGTTGAGAGACTGAAGTCGATGAAATGAGATCAACAGAGCAAAGAGACTGATATAGATAATCCAACAACTGTTAAGATTTCAACACCGTAAGTAAGAGAGGAGATGAAAAAGAGGTAGAGTGATAGATCAGAAAGATCGAGGGATCTATCAATCAATCTCTTTGCTCCCTGCGGGATCCACATCTCTAATTGGCTAGGCAAGAGATGAGAGATTTTGGAATGTTAGGTTTTTGTCCGACAGAGAGGAGAGGGTAAGTTAGATATGAGGGTTTTAATAGTCTTTTAACATTAATAGGTTTTTAAACTAATAAAACATTTAGGGGTAGATTGGTCCACATAAAAATTCATTTTAACACTGTTAAAAATGAGGGATATTTGTCATTTCCATAAACTTTTGAGAGCATTTCTTCTTCAGGCATAATATAAGAGAGGCAACTATTTGTTTCCCTTTAGTATCTCTTAGAAAATAAAATGGGCTTCTCCACCCCCACACACTCACACACACAAAAATCGATTAAACCAATATTTTAAATCCTTAAAATTAAATACATTAAAGGAAAAAGTTTCATATACACCCCAACAAGGATTGCTAACATCATTTACACTCACAAGATTATAAAAACATCATCTACCACCCAAAATCTTTGGATCATTAATCAAATAAACCCATTCCATCTATAGATTCCCATTAGTTGCTGGTATCAGTTCAAATGAAATTTTTCATGGACAATATTGCCTTTAAAATTAAAGTAAAAGACCATTTTAAGGTGAAGCTGTGAGAATGGAAATCGATATATCAGAACACAATCCTTGCAAAGTCCAACTTCTGAAAGTGAATTTGAGTGGATCCTAGTATCACCAAAAACGTGGTTTCAATCCTCTTCCCCGATTTGAATAAAAAAAGAATAGTCGGAAGAATCGAGTTTCTCTCACCACATGTTGTCTTCATCAATTCTTTATTGCAATCGAATATGAAAGCAATGTCCTATAATAAACTGGTTGCTGGAGTTGAACTTTAAGCAGGTGACCTTGACTTGGGGGAAATGGCGGAATCAGCAGCAGTGTCGGCAAGCGATGCGCATCGCCGCTTCTAAGGGAGATGGAGACGGAAACAGTGATGGTGGAAGGCGTCATCGACTACAAAGGCAATCCAGTGAACAGATCCAAGGTTGGAGGATGGACATCTGCCGGCTTTGTTATCTGATGTCTGATGACTAATGACTGAGTGGGGTTTGTAATAAAAACCAGAAATTGTAAAAGATGGAAATAATGAAACAGGAAGACTTCGCAATATAAGGTTATGTAATTGAAAATCAAAGCTTTGCGAAAGATCGGCATAAAAAAACACTTACAGAACATCAGACTCGGAGAAACATTACAAATCAGAGGATACATAAAAGAAAGCCTAAACCGTAATATTACTCGGTCCAAGAAAAATCTAAAGAGCCTACAGAATCAAATCATTTGCTGCCTTTTTTAAGCTCAATTGAATCTTAAAAATTGAAAACCCTAAAGTTGGAGGAGTGGTGTCTGATGACTGATGACTGATGAATGCAGGAGTGGAGGTTGCAGAGAGGTTGGCGTATTATAGGATAAGTTCAAATCTGATAACCTACTTGACTGGGCCATTACAGCAGTCGACTGCGATCGTCGAGGAGAACATGAACTCTGTAATGATGCTCCCTCTATTTGGAGCAGTTGACTGCGACCGTGGCTGCGATGATGCTCCCTCTGTTTGGAGCTTGATTTCTCTATAAAAATCTCCTTTAAGAAAAAGGAGATAAAAATTCTCACCTTGTCGGAGAAGAAGACGGTTTGAGTGTGATTGATGTTTTTGTAATCTTGTGAGTGTAGATGATGTTAACAATCCTTGTTAGGACCCTTTCCAATTACAACATGAAAGAAATAAGATTCTGAACATAATCAAATGGGATCCATCGTAGCCTTTAGTTTATATTGGGAGATGAAAATAAGTGAGAAACAGACTAACAGTGAATTAACGACTTAATCTAATTTATATTCATTTTATAATTAAAATATAGAACTAAAAATAACTCACCGGAAATGGAAGTTCTGTTATTCAGAAGCGGCGGAGAAACAAAAATAGACGGAGGATGAGCCGATGCTTTTCCGGAAGTTCTGTTAATCAGAAGAGGCGGAGAAACAAAAATAGGCGAAGGAGCCGATGCTGAAGCTGTAAGTTGATAGAAAGGGTAGATCTCATATCTGATGTTACAGTTCGGACTGTAAGCCCTTCCTCCTTCCTTCCCGGCACAGCAAATGGAGAGATACTCAATGGCATTCGAAAAGCATTTGCTACAGTCATTCTCTAAAAGATAAGGGCGGCACTGCGCCAGACAATAAATCTCCTGAAATTGTGAAATATTAGCTTCTTGAGTGGCGAATTTCTTAGGATTGGAGGCAGCTACAGTGGTGACATTCTTTATGGTATTGCCCAAGATCTGATTAAACCGAGTTGGGTCGGAGACGTTCTGTGTATTCCACATGGAAAATTGAAGGGCTTGAAAGTCAGAGGAGAAGAAGGACTGGTTGGAGTAAACAAACGTGCACGCGTCGTAATAAATGTATGCGGTTTTCTCGTAAGGGCAGTACTGGGTGATATTATTAGCAGCGGTTTCGACGCAATTACCGCAGACGTCGCTGGTGACGTCGCCTCTACAGTAGTAGCTGCCGAAAACGTTGCCGTCGCCACACATGTTGTAGAAGTCGGAGTCGGCGTTGGAGGAAAGAGAAGAGAGGATGCTGGAGACTTCGGAATGATAGATGCTGTTAGGTTTGAAAACAGTTGTGTTGGGGCAAAAGTAAGCAAGGAATACAGGGTTGAAGCTGCTGCTGAAGCTGACCGGCGAAGAGAGGGCAACAAAGAAGAAAAGCAACACGACTCTGGATCTTGGGGCCGTTTTGGTACATGGTTCCATCGTTTCTCCAATTCTTCACATCCTATATCATGCACTCTGTCTCTCCCAATCTCGGAAACGAGGGCAACGGTGTCAGCTGCTGGAGTCAATTTGCACAGTTCACTCCAGCCATTGGACCTAAGTGGCTTTAAGCTGAAAGCAAAGCTTTTTGTTAGGCCACCACTCATTCTTGCCTCTTGGGATCTTTCCTTTTAGTATGTTATATTTTTTTTTATTGGGTTTTCATGTATCCATCGTTATATTTTTCTATTCAGAAAAAAATAAAAATAATAAAGTACACCATGGTTTGGACAATTCTCTACCATGGGAGTCTCTAGTATCAGAGAGAAGAAGAATGAGAATACGATAGAGAGTTGTTACATTAGTTATTAGATGCCAATATACCTCAAACAGGTCATGATTCATGATTTCATCTAGACCCATCAAAGATTGTTAACATCATTTACACCCATAAGAATGTAAAAACATCATCAACTTTGACTGTGCTAATAAAAAAAGTCAACTCCGTCAATTGATTTCTGTTAGATGTTGACGTCAGGTGGATTGAAATATTTGAAAGACGATAATACCCTTTTGACCTCGAAACTTACCCAAACCCCTCTCTTCCACTTGTGCATTGCTTCCTCTTTCTCTCTCTTTCTTTCTCTCTCTTACTCTGTTTTTCGACCTGGTTTCTCTTCTCCGATAAGCCCTTATTTAGATCTGTGAGATTCCTTTCTCTTCAAGTCTCTGAATCTCTAAGGTTCCTTTCTCTTCAGATCTATGTTTTTTTTTTCAGCTCCACATTCTTGTTTTTTCTCCACTGTTTTTTTTTTGTTCTTGAACATGTTTTCTTCAAATCTAAAGTTTTCTGCATCATTCTTAAAACGTTCTTCAAATCTGAGTTTTTTTCTAGTTATTCTCTTCAGATCTGAGTTTTCTGAATCATTAGGTATGAATCACCATTCTATTGTGGATCCTCCGTTGAATCCTCCAAATAACTAATGATTCTATCTCAACCCCCATATCATGATATCGTGATTGAAGACATTTTTAGTGAGGTTTTGTTCGAATCACAGTAGTCCAAATGCCGGGGCGCCCGAAAGGGATTTTAAAGTTAATTAGGAGTTTGTATTGGCAGGGGCTTTAATCTCCCCCCGGCTGTTTGTTTTTTGCTTGAGGTCTTCTTTTGTCCTTTCTCTTGGTTCGGCCCTTAGTGGCTTGTATGGTTCTCTTGTGGGGTAGTAAAATTTCTAATGATCTCCCCACAGTAGTAAAGCATAAATTAAAGTTGTAGACAAAATTACGACGGAAGAAACTCCAATGAATCATTCATATTTTACCAACAAAAAAAAAATGAATCATTCATAGATCCTTACCAAGTCCATGAGGATTGCTTCTCACTACAGTGGACCAGAAAACAAAAATATCGTCTGGATCGGATAGAACCAAATCTGAAATCAAATCTCAGGGAATGATTAAAGCTTGGGGGTGTGGGAATACAGAACTGATATGAGATCCAAAGATGAAAATTGAAGAGCTGATATACATGTTTTTCTTTTAGGATTCATAACTTTCCCTTATATTTTAGTAGAAGAAAAAGAAATCATAAGGAAAGGAGAAAAGAAGAAGAAGACGACACCATGAAAAAATAATCGTAGAAATCATATCGGACAAAGAAGAATCCTGAGATGGATCTTCGAAGTCGGGCGGGTCGGGTTGAAAACCATAGCGAAACCGGGGTTGGTCATGATAAATACAATTTTTATTTGAAGGATAAATTAGTAAATGAACATAATTTTTTAATTTTACAATTTATAATTTGAAGGGTAAAATTGTATTTCAACAAATTTAGTGATTTCCGTCAGTTAAGTTGACCTAGGTGATGTTTTTATATTCTTATGGGTGTAGATGATGTTAGCAATTTTTGATGAGGTCTAGATAAATTTTTTCTAAAAAATAAATAAAACAAGGAATAGACAAAGTCTTCTTGGCATCACTTCCGCTGTGATCACGCAACATATACCCAGAATATTCGTTAAATGGATAAAAAAGAGAGTTGGGATTACTTGGTACACGTATTGTTATAATATAGGATCCAATCGAATCGATCCGGATCAAGATCGAGATTGTATAGGATCCAATAGAATCGATCCGGATCAAGATCGAGATTGGGATCTACATAGGTGATCGCGTGCAGCAATTGGCAAGGGCAATTCCATTGAGTTAACGGCATATTCAGGAAACCTCAGTAGCTTGCTCCATGATAAAATCTTTGAGGTTTATTCTTTGATTGCAGTTATTAGCTTCTTTATTCTTTTGTTACCAACTTAAAACAGAATTACCATCAGAGAGGATCGATCAATCTGTGGATCAGAATCGGCCTGGTATCGTTTCCAAAATCTCCTTTTTGCTTTAACACACCCAAAATCATTCAATCCGACCGTGCCACAATGGTATCAGCACAGGATCGCCAGCACAGATCCGGGCCCTAAATCCCTGGTTCCAGTTTTTTAATTCATTTATAGGCTGCAGGGTTGTACTTCCTTTCATATTGTTTCTCACATCCCCCTTTGTGATTACACATTAATTAGCAGAATTTTTAATGCTATGAAAGAATTGAATTATGCTTCTGAGACGCAATAGTTGATTTGGGAACTCAATTATTTTGAGCAGAGAACAAAGCTTTTTGTTAGGCTACCTTGAGGAATAGATTCATTCTTATATTGTTTTGGTTGGGTTATTAGGTTTTCTTAAGTTCTTTGAATGTTTTTTTGATTCACAAGGTAATAGACCCTAAGTAGACTTGGGTTGTGTTTAATAGGTATTTTTGGAATACATTCTTAGAATGGAGAATGTATTTTTAAATTAAAATAAGAATGAACTAAAGAGAAAGATATTGTCATTTTGCATTCTAGAATAGACTACATTCTCTTTACCTTTCTCCATGAATGAAGAAAGAGACTGCATACCAAACATTTTTTTATGTCATTTTATAATATGTTATTGACATTAAATATTTTCTTAGAATACATATTAAAAAAAAATGCCTTCAACTTGTCTCTTTCAAGGATTGAAATCCTCTCACCCGCCAATCTGCCAGCCAAATATTTGACGGACTAAAATACACCGATATATATGCCAGTATATTTCAATCCGTCAAATAATTGGCTGACGGGCTGGCGCACCGTAGAGGATTTGTTTGCCTCTTTCAACCCTCTTGGATAGTCAATTAAAGGAAATGTAACAATTTTTTTATTTTTTATTTTTGGTAAACAGTAACGGACAGTTTAAGGGTTGCTAGAAGCATAAGTTGGACGACTATAGGTAGCCTCTTTTTTCTTCTATTATTTTTATATATTTATCAACATCACAGTTGGTGCTAATCTTTCACCTTCTCTTGAGGCAATCGAATATGTCAGCTCACAACATTTCTCTTTCTCCCTCCTTTTACATTCTGACCAAAGTTTTAGTTCTATTTTTCGTGGTCAATACTTAATTAAAAAGGGAGAAATTTCAGGCATCTTCCCTTTATTTCGCATCCAATCTTTGAGTTGCCCGTCAATTATACCAATCTCACTTTTTTTTTATTAATTATGTATCATACAAACTTTATCCGTTATGACATGTCTATTAATTGATGATGTTCTTTTCTAAAAAATTTTATACCAAAACTATCCTTCCCAAGAAATATTGTTAACATCATTTATCATCCACAGGTTTGAAAAATCATCCATTACCATCCATAATTTTTGCACTATTAATTAAAGAGACTCACTCCGTTATCAGAATCCCATAATTAGATACTAATGTCCGCTGAAATAGAACTCTTCATGATGGACAATACTACCCTTAGAATTATGATAAAAGGCTATTTTACCCCTACTACATAGAGCGCCTCCGTGAATCAGTGCAAGAACACCGTTCTATTGTGGTTCGCTTCCTGCTCCAACAATCGTCACGATCTTCCGCTTGAAACCCGCTTCAGCGATGTGGTGATTGACGTTTATGGATTTCTCCTTGGTCGACGAAGGAAGCGATATCTTATCAGCCTTAGAATCAATCGAAAAGCGGAATTTCATGGCAGTATCTGGTGTATTACTTATTGAAACGCAAGAACCCATTTCGATAAAGACACCCTTCTCCTCAGACTTCAATACCTCTCTGTCGCTTTGTACAGAGCATCTTCCTCACACGCAGACGCACACAGACTGAAGTTGGAATAGAAGAACAGGGGAGATTGGTTTTTCGGATTTTTTGCGCTGGAGAACGAAGAGAATCCCCTCGGAAGAAAATCTGGGGAATGGGAAGTTTGAACTCCATTATAATCGTTTTTTAGGAGACGATTAATGATTTTTTTTTCTCATCTATAGGATTATTGAGTAATTTTCTTGGATTAAATTTTTGATCGGGTGGCAGTGACATATAAGCCTGAAAATAATTCATATATTTTCTGAATCTGACTACGGAAACACCTTCTCCATCGCTCCAGGGCGACCTAACAATCGATGAAGCTCAAACACTGAATTCACCGCCACTGCCTCTTGACCGTAAATCGATAAATTCGATGAGCCGAAAAATGAAAATTCTAAACATTCGACGGAAAGAAAACTCATTTACATGAAAATGAACTTTTACCAGAAAAAAAACGTTTTCAGAACAGGTCCTTAAAACAATCTACACATGCAGAACCGAAAGAGTTCAGGACGAGTCCAGAAAATGACAATTTATAAAGCAGACGACACAGTCAATCAACTAACAACAATAACAACGAACAGTGGAAGTATTGAGACAGAAAAGAATGGAACTAAAAGAGATGCATTTTAATTGGGAAAGGTCCCAATCAGCGTTAATCGGCCACGCCGGATCACTATAACCTTTAACGAGACTATCCAGACGCATGTTTGCTGGAATTAAATTTTATAGAATCTGTATCTGTTGAACCGGTGCTTCAGCGAGCTTAAGATTATCATGTTCAACCGCCAATGCGCAGGCCATCAAGCCGTGAATCAGTCGGATCCCGTTCTCTTGCGAGTCTACTAGTAGGACTGGCCGAGCAGACTTGATCGGCGTAACCTCTACTGGAGCGGCAGCAACAGATGATGAAGATACGATTGCAGATGCAGAGGAAGTAGATGTGGTGGAAGTGGGTTTCATCCGTTTGTTCTCTCTGTGGAGAGATGAGGAAGCTTCAGTGGGTGCAAGAATGGTCGTGCCTGGGATTGCTCTTAGATCGTAATCTATCTGAAGGGTCATCGTAGATTCTACCTTGCTGTTGTTTGATGTTTCGTGGAATTTAGGAAACCAACAGTGGTGATGGTCGAAGGCTCCACAGAAGCAAAGAGAGGATCATCAATGGGTTGCGTTTGAGCAGGGTCAGGATGGAAATTCAGTAGGGTGTTGAATTCAGAAAGCATACTTTCAAGCAAGGGATCAAGATTAGAAGGGTTATAATGAACGATCTCTGAAGCTCAACCTTTGTCAACAATACTCCATTTCAGCAGAGAAGAAGAAGGTCAAAGTAGTAATTTTAGAAAATTTTAATTTATAGGATAAATTTCGGATACATCCCAATAAGAATTGCTAACATCATCTACCACTCACAAGTTAGCAAAAACATCAACCGCACCCACTTAAGTGATGGAAATCACTTAAATATCGGTTTTCCCTTCATATTATAAATTGAAAATTTTTAAAAATTAAGTTGAATGACTAGTTTGACCTTCGACATCAGATGGAGACTCCCTTCACCCATTTCCGTGGCCGGAGCACTGGAGGGCCCAATGATGGTATCGCCCTGATGACGATACTGTTGTCGTCGGAAACGGAGAAGACACACTCCTTGGGCTGCTATTGAACTATAATGCAGGGTACCCATCTCTCTCTCTCTCTCACAGAGAACGTCATTTCATCCAACGTTCTACGTCGTCGTGCTACTATTGAAATCTGAAACCCTCTCTCTCTCTCTCTCTCTCTCTCTCTCTCTCTCTCTCTCTCTCAGAGATGTAGGGTACCCATCTTTCCCAGCAAAGACAAGATCAATCATTCTTGACGAATCACTTCCTTCGATATGGGCTTCTGTGTATAATTGGTTTACACCAACTGTGTTTTTTGTTCTATTGAACCTGATGATCGGCACCATTGCCATCTCGTCAAGTCTATGGACCAAGAAAAATAAAGCAAAAGAAGGGAAGCGACCCCAATTAACTCGAGCCCCTTCCGTTCTGGAACGAATCAAATCCATCAATTTTTACAGTTACAGATTTGAAGAGGTGAACCCATTTCCTTGCATCTAGCGAGATGCCGGTGAAGCTACCGAAGAAGATGAGGAAGTCGGCAAGTTCGAAATTGGCTTTTGGCCATTTCGAAGAAGAAGAGATTGTGGATCTTCATAGGCCATCGACTGTGAAGGAAGGGAAGAGCAAAGCAAGTGAACTACAACATTTTGGAGAAGTCGATAAGGTAGATGCAAAGGTCGACCACTTCATCAACAAGTTTAAGCAGTAGTTGAAATTGCAGAGTCTCGATTCAATTCTGCGATACAAGGAAATTCTTGGCAAAGGAGCCAATTGAGGTAGCTAGCAAACCTTTTGTTTTTGTTCATCTTTCCCTTTTCAGAATCTTATGAAAAAAAAAGTCATTACAATACAGAAGAAATAGCTAGCTGTTCTAAAAACCAAAAATGGAATGATCCTGCAATTGCAGAAGGGGGTTGGGGTGGGAGGGAGAGATTTGGAGAAGGATAACCAATAGTGAAGCAGAGCTCCTACGACCAGAACTAAACAAGGGTTTTGGTTGTGCTTGAAACAGAGACTGAGGGGGTTAATGGCAAAGCTCCTACTGTCTAGGGTTTTTCAATGGACCTCATGTCCTCAAAACTACGATTCTTATCTAGTTATCGAGAGTTTGAGAATCAATTGGGAGAGACCTGTTGCAGGCCTACTTTCAAGGTTGATCCGTTGAAGAGGGATTGATGAAAACGGGAAAGGAAGAGGTGAACTCTACGCCATGAAGAGGAAAGAAGAATAAAGAGACAGAAAGAAGAATAAAGAAGGGTAAAATGGTCTTTTACCTTTACTCTAAGGGCAGTATTGTCCATGGAGAGTTTCATTTCAGCTAACATCAGAAACTAACGGGAATCTGTAGATAGAGTGGGCTTATTTGATTAACGGTGCAAAGATTTTGGGTGGTAGATGATGTTTTTGCAAACTTGTGGGTGGTAGATGATGTTAGCAATTCTTATTGGGGTGTATATGAAATTTTTTCCTAATTATGAAGGGTAAAAATCTCTATCAATATTTTAAGTGATTTTCGTCAGTTAAGTGGATGCGGTTGACAATTTTCCAAACCTATGGGTGTTAGATGACTATGGACACCATATACAGATGACGGATAATTTTCTTTCATATCTGAGTGACACCAAGGGAGTTTAAGGGTCTGTTTGATAACGCTTCAGATTCTGGATTCTATAGATTCTGACTCTTAGGGAGCCATTTTGGAATAAAATTGTGTTTGGTAAACCTGGTTGGATTCCATTCCTAGGAGTGAACCAGTTATAAAATGACTTCAGAATCCAAATTTTTGAAGTATAAAAAACAAGTTTTTTTTTTTTTTTTGAGCAAGTTTTCCAAGAAAAAAAAAAGAAGTAAAAAAGAAGCTCTCCTCTCGCACACTCTTCTCTTCTTCACAAAACAAAAGCTTGACCGCCGCCACTACCACCATCTCCACCACCACCACCACCATGCACCCATCACTACCACCACCAGATTTTTAGACTTTGATTGGCGGGACGACGAAAGGGGGGCACACTGAGCAAGTACGAGAAATTGGCCCCGCTCCGCTTTCTTAAAAGCAAGGACCACTACGGGAGGTCAAACCAAGGACCTATGGAAGTCGGGGCTCGTCCCCGGAGTGTGTTTATCAAATATATTTCTCTTTTAAAGATGTTCTGGAATTCATTCCAGAAATACGTTATCAAATATGTTTCAACTCCAAAATAATCCTAGAGTAACCTGGAGTAAAATTTTTACTCCAAATCAAAAATAATAAAATCCAGAGCAGAAGTATTATCAAACAGGGCCTAAGAAGGCCAAAACCCCCCCCCCCCCTCCGTCACCTCCACTCTCTCTCTCTCTCTCTCTCTCTCTCTCTCTCTCTCTCTCTCTCTCTCTCTCTCTCACCTTCTAAAAATCACTAGAGAAAAGCCAAAAAAAAAGATTAAAGTAAAGAAAGCCTAGAATCGGAGAAGAAGACAGAAAAGATATTTCTTCACTATTTTTAGCAATGAGCTCGTCTAGGATTAGGGGATTTCTACAACAACACTTCCATCAACTTGACTGGGAAACCAATCCCTAGTTGAAAACACTGAAAGCTGAAACTTAAAACCCACTGGATCTGGATTATATATATAGAGGAAAAATAACTAGAAAAACACATGAATTGTTTCGAAAATCATATAACTTAAACCTAGTTTTGTAATCAAACATGAACACACTTACATCCTACAGCCACTGGTGCAGCGATGCTTCTGTTTTACTTCATTAGTTAGAGATTGTTGCCCAAGGACGCGGAAGATGAACTTAGCAGAGATCGGGAAAGCCATCCCTCGTTGGGTCAATCAACTCCCTAGAATCGGTAAAAAAAAAAAATCCAATCTTGATTTCACAAACCAATGAATTTATTTTTCATCTTTTTTTTGTTCAAAGTTAATTTGGATTTTTACAAATGAAATTCTAGGTTTCTTGTGCAATTGTGTTCTTCCGGAAGGTTTGAATGGGGTGAAGGTTGGACATCATAGAGTAGAAAACGGGATTTATGAAGGAGAGAAGAAGCTGAGAAGCCATACTACACTACAACAATATGAAGTTTTTGCGACGGTACTTTTCCGTCGCCAAAAATACATTTCAGTCTCTAATTTTTCGCTGACGCAAGGATTTGCGTCGCCAGTTCGTAGCGGTAGCAGCCATCGTCTAAAATCACAAAAAAGATTAGGGGTGGGTCGGTGGTTATATTTTTCCCGACAGGACATATAATTCAGTAGTAAAAAATGCTAATTTTTACCGACTGAATTATATGTCCCGTCGTAAAAGAAGCTTATTATCGACGGAAATATTTATCGTCGTGAAAAATGTTATTTTTACTGACGGAAAATTAGTTCCCGTCGTATAATACTTATTTTTAGTGACGGTAACTATTCTTCCGTCGGTAAAAATTCTTTTTAAACAAAAGATACATTTCCCTATTACCCTACATAAACAGTACAAAATAAATAAATAAAACTTGATAATAATACCATCCAAATTTCTAAATTTCAACTATATATTACTTACAAAATTCTAAAAGAGGTTATCATTAATTTCACAACCCAGATACTTCCTAATTAAGTCCTTGGTGATAAACTAAAACTCAGTAATCAAACCATTTAAACTCGAGAACTACAAAAGAAACTAAAACTCAAACATAATACTTATTAAAATAACCAAAACACATGGTTTAAGGGAGCTACTGGGGCATCCTACTGATTCTAATTAACATGTCTTTACTATAAATGCAACATTAAAACCGATATAAAGCATCAGACATAATACAACAATTGAAACACTTGGACAAATTAGTCTTAAAAAAATCAAAAGCATATAGTCCCAACTTATACATTACAATTTATCAACCAAAGTATTAAACCGAGTAAAGTTTGTAATAAATCTATCTACTCTAAATGTAATGCAATCCATATCATAGTTAGTTAAAACGGGAACGGCAAAAAAACAAAACGGGACGGAACGGGTTTTAAACGGAGCAAAACAAAAACGGTACGGTCAAAAAAACGGTCAAACATTTTGAGAACGGCAAAAAAACAAAAACGGCCGGTATGGGTTTTAAACGTATTAGATATAATACGGTATGGTGAAAAAAACGACAATATACTTTCATAAATTGAAGAATTACATTAATGAAACATGTAAATCTATTGAAAAATTATACCTAAATCAATAGGAACAGATGACATTTATGAAGTGTTTGGTCATAAAATGGTGAGAATTATCATCTTCAGTCAAATAGTTAATTGATATTTTATGTTTGTCCAAGATTTTAAGCATGAATCCATATGAAGAGAGAGAGAGAGAGAGAGAGAGAGATCAATGGTGGCTTACAATATACAATTGTTATGACCCATAACTCACACCCCACCCTAACAAGTAATAAAGTAATGAGTTTATAAACAATTATGAGGAAGTGGCAGCCTTTAATCCCACATCGATTACATGTAGAAAGTAATAAGAATATTAAACAATATGGGATTAATCGATTCATTATTTATTAAAGATGCAGGTTAAAATACGTTAAAATACGGATACGGTACGGTACGCGTTTTAAAGGGGTTTTAAACGGCAAGGTTTGGAGTATGGAGTATTTTAAAGTATTTTTGAGATCAATACGGTAATACGCGTATTAAACAGTTGAATATGGTACGACAATACGGTACGCATTTAAAACGAGTTTTAACTAACAGAGATCCATATCTTACCCATTGAACAGCTACAAAGCATACTGAAAATCATTTTGACCATATATTATCCTGAGTACTACTGGGCATTTAGATGAAAAGAAACAAGAAAGAGAATGATCAACATAAACAACCATTGGAAAATGCATAACAAGCAATCTTCTGAGACAAACTTGAGTGAGGAGATGATCAACATAAACAACCACTGTTTCTTCTAAACAAGCCTCAACAAATCTCCTGAAAGATCTTTCTTTAGTGTACCTAAAGGAAAACAGTAACACAAATCAATGAACCATCAAGGAAATGGCCAAGCAAGATAATGATGACTTAGCTTCTATGGACTTGGGAATGAGTGTATGGGTACATGTCATGTAGATAAATCCACTTGACCTCCAATCATTTATGATAGAGGGACATGCACCCAAGAAAGGGCGTCGGTATGGGAACTTGGCTAAAATTTGTCAGGAAAGGGGTAATGTGCCACACACACACACACACACACACTCACACATAGCAAGGGCATGTTAAAAAGAAAAGATACTTGAAAAGACCTGTTTGGCATTCATGTAAGAAAGCTATCGGCCTCAAATTAACTGTCCTATATACTAGAAGATGTTCTTGTGGCAACATGAGCTACTACCCTCATATTGTCTTCAATTTAAGCTGTTGAGCATGTTATATCTAGCATCACAACATAGGTTCAACTAGACATCAAAAAACAAATATAAGTTCTTTGTCTATGATTTCAATCTTTTTTAGTAAAATTCTAATTAGTATTTTCATAATTTTCTTCTTCATTATTCTTCCACAGGTTAGCTCTCAGTTTAGTACAAGATCAACAGTACCAGTCAAGATGTTCAACTCATCTGAACAATGGAAATAATTTCATGATGTTATCCCTAACTTTGAAGAGACGTCATTAAAAGAAGATAAATGGTTGGACCATATGGATACAACTAACTCCTCTAGTGATAAACTTCTCCAAGTCTACTCCCTTGGCCATGTTGTTCATGCTTTTGTCAACAATGTTTATGTAGGTAAGTGATCATAGTTCTCCCCCTTTATAGCATGTGAATTATCTCTTAATGTAGCAAATTCTCCAGAAACCAATAGCTTATTTTATAACAAATTTTTGGTTTACTCAAAACTTATTGTATTTGAATTAACAAGCTAACACTACAACAATATGCATTTTGAAAGTAATCACCCTCGTACCTCTCTCTCCTCTCCTAAGTCCTCTCCTATCCTATCCTTCAATCACACCACTCCACATCAAATGCATTTTCAGCAAGCACACAATTTAAAAGCAATCAATTAAATTGGGAAACACAGTAACCAGTTGTTCCATAGGTGTTAGAGCACAAGACTTTTTCTAATTGCTTGATTATTTTACATCATGTGAGTAGTGTATTTATATTATCACACCCCAGTTCTAGTCTAACCAAAATGGTGTGATGAACCGTCAATAAATCAACGATTCACCTAGGATCTCGCATAGATCGTACCCACCATATCAAACCACACACACATTCCACATTAATAATCAGAGGTAATAAACAAATAAGCAGAAGTCTTACAGATAATGAACTGAGAGTCTAACAGTGATAAATAAATATTTAATCCAATTATCTCTAAACCACAAGACATAAAAATAAATAATCAGTTACATATCTGATGTTCAAACTATAACTAAACCTAAGAAAAAACACATTGGTTGCACTCGCATGATGAATCATGCGCTTCTTCAGCTTCTACGTCCATCGCAACAACGTGTCTATACGTCGACGCATTCATATTCTTCAACGGTAGGACCTACATCATCAACAAAAAATATTCGACGTCGAAAGGGTGAGCACACATCACGGCTCAGTGAGCAAATAAAATAATACAACAAACATATGTATACATTCAATTCATATATTTGGTCTGGTTCATAAGTTTGTAATGTGCTATAGAAAGGTTTGGTGGCCGCCGCACCTCTCTATACACGAGTATGTGAATCTGTCCAATGGATCAAACATCATTGCCGCCCCACATGCATCCATCATGGAATAGAGATAGAGCTAAAGTGTCTGGATCAAACACCGCATAATACTTCCCCTAATGCCCTACCCATACCAACACGTAAGCCCATATTGGCGAGGGCTTATAAACTGGGCTCACAACTAACCAATCCTAATGCCAAATAGTGTATCCAAGGCCTCACATCAACATCGCTTAATACATCTATAGAGATAGAGTTAAGACCCCCGACAGAGTCAGAGACCACACAGTCCGAGACCACCTCCCCTGATGCCCTACAACGTAATAGTTCTGCTAAGGTAATGGCGATACGAAGATGTTAGTGGACAAGACTTGAGTAGAGATAGAGCTAGAGTCTGGTGACGAGGTCGAAGACCACCATGCCACGTCCTCCCCCTGATGCTCGAATCGCATCCAATACACCAACCACACACATACATTCAAATGTCTATTCCTAGCATCATCATCATCATCATCATGTTATAAATAAACAGAATTAAATATACATGAACAGTAATAACAGAAATATTGGATGACATGTGAGATGCACATTACAAGCATACAAGCATAGAATCAATCATGGCATTGGACTCAATAAAAATAAACAGTTTGTTATTATCCAATTAGTTTAGGTCTTGTTCCCTCACCTGTTAGCAATTCTCGATGTCCTTACAAGCCTTAAAATTCTCTTTAAATTAATTTAACAACCTAAAAGTTATATGAATTTAAGTTAGGGTTCATATGTGACATGTTACAATAGTCGAAAATCGAAACAGAGCACTGATAGGTGTCTGATTGGTCTTATGGTCTCATGTTGTATCAACCTTACTGTCTACGGTCAATACCCTACGGTGGCATATGGTGCGACCGTAGCTGCGACCATATGATTTCTGAAATCTTTTTGAATGCCTATGGCCGATCGTCTGATCATACTGGTCATGCTATGGTCGACCGTAGCTGCGACCTTGAGATTTTTTGTCACAATTTACCTGAAATTCGAGTTCTTCTTGGGTCAATTCTTCTGTTCTTCAATGGGGTTTATCCTAAGGTATGGCCATCATTAGTAATTTCTTATCAACCCTAATCATCAAATTCACTCCTCATGGTTCTCCTTGGGATTTTCTCAAGGAAATCACATAGATCATAATAGGTTGATATGGTCTATCCTCCATAGAAGTCTTATTTCTTAGAGTTTACATCTCCAGAGATTTGTTTCATACCTTTGTCTGTGATAGAAAGTCAATCCCTTCTCGGCAAACTCTTCTCCTTAGCTTTTTCTTCTTCTCCTTCTCTTCCTTCTCTTTCTCGAGGGTTACTAATATTCTAAAAGAATGAAAAAGGGTTGAGGGACGTCCTTTATATAGAGAAAAACTCTCTATATAAAGTCATCTTTCAATTAGGAAAGCAATCCCTGAGTTTAGGAAATTTTTCAAAACTCAGAGTCTGATCTGGGTTCTCACAGTCGATCATACGGTCGCATAAACCGTCAACTGTAAGGTCAAAATCATCGATCGTGGGATTCTGGATTTGAGATTTTTAGTTCCCTTCCTTATGGTCAACCATACCTACTCAGGCATGCGACCTTAGGTATGTTTTTAGTTTTTTTAACTCGATTCTCATACTTGATTTGTGATCTATCTTCACACACTCGGTCCACTTGGTCTAGAAATGATGGGAAGACCTGACACAACACGGTTAGACCAAGTTAGTGTAGTGCGGGTCTTACATATATACACATTACAAAATATTATATAATATTGTATTGGAATTTACATGGAATATAAGAGCTGATCTCATGTGATCTGTAGATGATCACATGGGATTAGGTTACAAGAGATTGAGATAAGATTCTTGATGATGTGACGACACCTCAATAGATAAGGTTGTTAATGATGTGTTGTCAACCCATATATTGAGTCTGTAAATTATGTGGGACTCAATATATGGGTTTATACACCCCTTCAAGCGGAGGGACATCGGACCTTCAGCTTGTCATGCATTGATTGAAAACGGGTAGTTGGTAACTCCTTTGTTAGGATATCTACAATTTGGTCTTGTGTTGAGATATGTTGCACTTTGAGATGCTTGTTAGCCACTGTTTCATGTACAAAATGAAAGTCAATTTTCACATGTTTTGTGCGCACATGAAATATAGGGTTAGCGAAGAGATACGTGACGCCAATATTGTTGCACCATAGGATTGGAGTGTTGTGTGGTGGGAAGCCTATTTTTTTAAAGAGAGATTCAAGCAAAATGAGCTCAACCGCTGCATCAGCAAGGGCCTTGTATTCGAATTCCGTTGAGGATCATGCCACTATTTTCTGTTTGTGAGAGGTCCATGAGATGAGATTGGATCCTGGATAAATGACATAACCACCTGTTGATTTGTTATCTATATTATTTCCAGCCCAATCAGCATCTGTAAAGGCTTGTAGCGTGAATGCTGAATTTTTTGTAATTAGGAGTCCATGATTAGTAGTTGCCTTGAGATAGTGAAGGATTCGTTTGACCATAATCCATTGATTTGAGGTAGGAGAGTGCATATATTGGCAGACCCGATTGACGGCAAAGGCGACATTGGGTCGTGTCAATGTGACATATTGCAATGCCCCACCATAGAGCGATACTGTGTAGGATCCAAAAATGGTACACCCCCTGTTGTGGTAGGTGGCTGAGTGGTAGCTATTGGGATGTTGACAGGTTTGTAATCAATCATGTCAGTACGATTGAGAAGATCGTGAATGTATTTGAACTAGGAGAGTAGTAAGCCATCATGGTGATTAATAGTTTGTATTCTGAGGAAGTAGCTCAAATGTCTCAAATCCTTGATTGAGAATTCTTTCGCTAGATGTTAGAGTAGTAGTTGTACCTGGGCACTGTCAGAGCTGGTAACAAGTATGTCATCAACATATACTAGAACATATACAATGTGTGTAGTGTTGATGAGGATGAAGAGGGATGGATCTGTTTTAGATGCTTGAAACCCATATTACACCAGAAATTATGATAACCGATGAAACCAAGCCCGTGGGGCTTGTTTTAGCCCATAGAGTAATTGTTCAAGCCTACAAACATGGTTTGGGAAATTGGGATCACTATAACCTTGGGGTTGTGTCATGTATACCTCTTCAGTGAGATTGCCATGGAGGAAGGCATTGTGAACATCAAGTTGTCGGATAAACCAGCCCTAAGTAATAGCAAGGGCTAAGATTGTTCGAAACGTTGTCGATTTGACAACGAGGCTGAATGTACCTGTGTAATCGAGGCCCTATTGTTAGTGAAACTCTTTGGCAACAAGGCGGGCTTTATATCTTTTAAGAGTTTCATCTGCCTTCCTTTTGATGCGATATACCCATTTGCATCCCATTACATTCATATTAGCCTTGTAAGGGACAAGAGACCAAGTACCATTTTGCATTAATGCATTAAACTCATCGCTCATTGCTTTGCACCATTTTGGAAATAGATTGGCTTGTGTGAAACAAGTGGGTTCTACTCTGGTGGTGCTCAAGGTTATTAGTGCATGAGGAGGGGGATGTTTATGCAAAGTTTCATGGGGTGGGTTCTGGTAGGGGCGATGGATTGGGTAGGGTTAAGTAATGTAAGGGTGGGGCGTTGGGGGTTATGTAGATGTCGTGTATTGTCCTTGTACGGACTGGTGATGATATGGGAGATATTGAGGAAGGGATAGTATTGGGTGATTATGGTAATCATGGGGATATTGGATCTTGGGTGATTATTGGTAGTGGGGTGGGGACATGTGGGGTGGGTAATATAAGATGTGGTGTTTGTTGGGGTAATGGGGTTAAGTTTGGATTTATTTGATTTAATACAATAGCCCATGGGGTGGGGTTGGTGTATGGGTGTTATTAAAATTGATGGAAGTTGGAGATGAATAAGGGAAATTGTCCTCATCAAATCTGACATAGCGGGCAATGTAGCTGTATTTTGCGATTGGGTCTAGACATCGATATTCGGTATGAGAGGAACTGTACCCCAAAAAGATACAAGGAAGAGAACGGTATTTCATTTTGTGGCGGTTGTAGGGACAGAGATAGGGGAAGCATAGGCAGCCGAATACTCTTAGAAAGGAATAATCGGCGGGCATATGATTAATGATTTTATAGGGGGAAAGATTGTTGGAAACCTTGGATGGCATTCGATTAATTAGATACACCGCTATTTCAAATGCAAAATGCCAATATGAATGAGGTACAAAACTTTGGGCCAATAATGATAGCTTAGTTTCCACAATATGGTAATGCCGTCTCTCAACAGATCCTTGTTGTTCATGGGTATAAGGATAGGAGAGTCTATGGGAGATGCCAAGGTGGATAAAAAAAATAAAGAAGGGTTCTGAATTCACCACCCCAATCGATTTGGATGGCTTTTATTTGTCTTGAAAATTGGCATTCCACTTGGGCTTGAAAATTTTGAAAAATAGTGAATACATCTTATTTTCGAAAGAGATGATATAACAAATGTATTTACTATTATCATCGACGAAGAATACAAAATATTTATGTCCTGCAATTGATGGTGTGGGAAAAGGACCCTAGACGTCACTGAAGATTAGATCAAGAGGATATAAACTTCGTGATGTCTGAGGTGTCAATGCTAACTGGTTATATTTACCTAATTGACAAGCAAAACAAATAGTGGGGTGTCTAATGGATTGATGCAGGAGATTATTTATACGAAGCATTTGATGGAAGAGACGCTCATGGGGATGACCTAGTTGACGATGCCATAGTTCAGGGGAGAGGCGCTCAACAGTGTTGGCAGATGGTGGTGAGGAGGATGGAGGTGATAAAGTATATAAACCACCATTACTCGGCCCGAAAGGAGAACCACCTTGGTTTTCTGATCCTTGACAAAAAAACAAGAGGGGTGAAATTCAAAAAACAAATTATTATCAATGACAAATTTTTTAATTGAAAGAAGTGGTTTAGAGATAGAGGGGAGATGCAAGACATTAGATAGATAAAAAATGGGGTTGATGCAGTAGAGGGGATAGATACAGTTCCAATGTGAGAGATGGGGAGACCCTAACCATTGCCAACATGAAGCTAATCCATACCGTTGTAATTCTCAAATGTTGATAGGGAGCCAATGTCAGGGGTGACATGATGTGTGGCACCATTGTCTGGGTACTAGGTTAAGGTAGTAGAGGGATGAGGGGTAGGCAAATGGGGGAAGTGGGTAAGGTGAGCGGTTAATGGGCGTGGGTTGGTAGAGTATGGAGGGTAGTTGGTGGCAGGGGTAGGGTAATGGGGTGGGCGGTAGTAACATGTGTCGGAGTTATGGTTTGTACGTTTGTAGATGGCACCCCAAAGGCTCCCACGTCCATGCCTACCACTGCTATTCCGACCATGGCCCCCACGTCCACGGCCTAATCTGTTATGGGATGAGAGACTAGTAGTAAGGCATTTTTAGTGACAGAGTTAGCAGTTGGGGGACTCATGTCGATTGGTGCAATGGTCATAGTATCAAATGAGCGAAGAAATTCATTACTCAACAATAAGGCATGCAACTCAGTGTATGTAAGGGTGTCAGACCTTGCCAAAAGTGTGGGGACAATGTCCTTGATATCTAAGAGCACAGCGCGAAATATATGGAGATTGAAGTCCTCTTGGGAAAGGGGACGGCCAGTGGCACTAAGTTCATCAGCAATGATTTTAGCCTGTTGCAAAAAATTTGACATAATTTCTGTAGGGTGTTGAGTTAAGGATTGAAAGCTAAGATGTAAAGAGAACAACTCGGTGCTTGAAGCGGAACCATAAGCAGAACAGAGAGTGTCCTAGATTTCTTTGCTAGTTGCTTTATTGATGATCATTGGAAGGACCTCATTAGAGAGAGGATATGAGTATGCTCATTAGCATTGCAACTTGTTGCAACCACGAATCGGTGGCTGAAAGGTCTTCGGGGCATGGTATAGAGCCGTCAATATAGCCATATAAGCATTCACCCTTGAGAAAGAGGATCAATTGGGCCTTCTATAGGAGAAAATTCTTGGGGGTGAGTTTTAGTGAGAGATAGTAATGGGCAGAGGATGGAGGTGCAGTCGTAGGATTGGTAGCAGTGATGGGAACATTGGGAATGATAATCATTGATTCTTTAGAAGGAGAAATTGGTTGTGTATACTTCTAAACAAGAAGGGAAAAAAATTTGAGAGAGGATCAGAAGCATGGGCTATTTTGCTCTGATACCATGTTAGAGCACAAAACTTTTTTTAATTACTTGATTATTTTACATCATGTGAGTAATGTATTTATATACACATTACAAAATATTACATAATATTGTATTGGAATTTACATGGAATATAAGAGTTGATCTCATGTGATCTGTAGTTGATCACATGAGATTAGATTATAAGAGATTGAGATAAGATTCTTGATGATGTGATGACACCTTAATAGATAAGGTTGTTGATGATGTGTTGACAACCCATATATTGAGTCTACAGATTGTGTGGGACTCAATATATGGGTTGATAGGATTTCTTTTTTTATGATGAATAAAAGCAGCCATAGAATCTACCAGAGCACGGGATAATGAATAAAACAAGAAATCACAAGGATAATAACTTACTATGTAACACGTGAAACTACATTCTCTTTTTCACATGAGAACAGTGAAGCACTGTTCCTTAACATATGAAATTTCAGGTAACATTGGTATAAAAATTAATATATTTCTTAAATTTTTTCCTTTTACATGGTTTTACCAGGAAAGAAACAGAACCTGAAGCAGGAATGCATAGCTAAAACTCAGAGGCAAAAACATACTATAGCCGCAAGGTGATCAGCATACTCTGATTGAGTTGAGAACAACTGCATCTGAGACGAGAAACAAAAGGAAGAAATTATAATGTCAATATAGGAAAGAAAGCACAATCTTGCATTGTTAACTATTTCAACTAGGAGAGAAAAGGAGCTTATGTGTCGACAGTACTACCTTCTGGGTCCTCTCTACTTTTGACAGCGAGGAAAGCGCTCAGCCATGACCCAGAAGCTCGTCCTTTCGAAGAACATATCCACCGGCGATTGGGTTTCCTTCTTTGACAATTAAATGCCATCACAGGTGCAGGAGAATAAGCTTTCACAAAGAGACGGAGAGAGAGAAGAATAACTAAGAGCTGGGAATGGGGGGAGAGAGAGAGAGAGAGAGAGAGAGAGAGAGAGAAAGAGAGAAAGAGAGAGAGAGAGAGAGAGAGGGAGGGAGGGAGGAAGTGACACGGGTATAAGACTCAAACTGTTTCTAATGGGAGGGAGAGATTTTCTGGACAGAGAAAAATCATGGAGATCCATAGCACCCCTAAACGCAAACCCTAGGCAGATGGAAATAAAGAGACAGAGAGAGGGAGAAAGACGTTACCTTCACCAGAGATGATGGGAGGGTCGTTTACCGTCGAACAATGGAGGAGCAGAGTGTCGGAAAGAGCGAGAGAGGAGGAGCAAAGCATTGGAGAGAGGGAGCTAGAGAGCTGGGATCCCAGAGAAGGGTGTGGGTAGGTAAAAAGTGAAAGAAAGGTAGATGACCAAAAACTCTGCCCTATTTTTGACGACAGGTCATTAAATCCCATCGGGTAAGATTATTTTTAGCGACGAAATGTGAGTTCCCGTCGCCAAAAAATCATTTTAGTCGATGGTATCTAAATTCCCATAGGCTAAAATGATTTTTTACGACGAGAACTTAGATACCGTTGGTTAAAATTACTTTTTGTCTACTAGAATTCACATCTCGTTGGCTAAAATAACTTTTTGGCGATGGGAACACATATCCTGTTGGCTAAAATGATTTTTGGCTACGGTATTTTAAATACCATCGGAAAAAATAATTTTTGACGATGGAAACTTAAGTTCCGCTGGCTAAAATGATTTTTGGCGACAGAAATTTATCTACCATCACCAATTTCCGTCGCAAAAATTCCTTTTTCTTGTAGTGCTAGTAGGTTCATCTCTTCCTCTTCTTCTTCTTCTTCTTCAAAAACTCTTAAATCATCATCTGGTTCTTGTAAGCAAATGTTGTGCAACAAAGTAGAAAAATATACCATGGGAATGGGTTTTAGATGTTTAAGGGGGATATCTATTTGTGGATTTTAGGTGGGGGATCCAAGTGGGTGTCCAATGTAGGAAATATTAACGAAGCAAGGTAATATTGTTTAAGACTAACTTATGAGCATATAAATATTAATGATAATATCAGCGATTAAGACATATGATTATGAACCTTAACCTATATAATATAAAGGAATATAAACACATACCTTATGATATGAGCCAAATAGTAATTTAGAGCTGAGTCGTGTAACACACTCTCCTTAAGATTATGTTTGCCCCCTTATTGGGTGCAACCGAGTCTTCTGCAAACCAACCTCCAAGATAAAACAACTCTAGGAGCCCACCCAACCGATGTGCACTAAAAGGGTTAGATGTCGTGAAATGTGTCAACAACTAAGGTTAACAGCCCTTCAAAAATAGGAGGACAAGACTCAATCGGCTAAACCAGAGTAGAGAGAGAGTTGGAGGGACAAGAGGAGAAGAGAACTTCGAATTTTGGATGCTCTTAAGCCTTTGGGTCATCCTCTATTTATAGGGGACAGATATCCCTTCATTGTAGTTATTGGATGGGTCCCGTCCCTTCGATTGGATAGCCCAAATGACACCTAATCTAAGATCCTTAGATCTACGGTTCTGGTTGCACCCCTATGCATAGGGATACCACCCTATACATAGGCATCCTTTTAAAAGGGTATCTTGTGGAGGGATCTATCCGAACCCGTCCACACCCACACCCTTAACCCATGGACCATGGTCCAATGCCCTAGGCCGCACCCGGGTCATGGTCGTATGTCGCAGTCGCGGTCGCGGTCCTGCGCGCGTGTGTGAGAGCCGACTCAGAACCGTGCTCACCTCCCTTTTAGGGGCTCAAGATGTAAGGGTCATCTCCTACATATAAGTCACCCTCCTTCAACATCCCTAAGCAATGTGGGACTAACAATCCTACATTGCATTGACTAACTCAAAAATCAAATTCAAAATTTCCCACCTAAGAACCAAAACCAAAATTTGAATTTCTTTTTTTGAAAAGCTTTTAAAACTTTAACTTCTTTTTTTTTTTTACTTTTTGACAACATATATGCAGTAGTAAGGTTTAGCAGATCGCTCATGTTGAAGCATTAAGGTTGTGGCCTTGAGATCTGCAAGAAGCTAAGTCTTGTAGAGATGAGATCTTGTAGCAAAGAAGGAAAAAAAAGTAAAGGAAATGGGGGGTGTGGGTAAATGGATCATTTTACATTTTTTGTTAGTCAAATTAACAGAATGGGGTGCTGCTGGGATTAGGTGCCATTATGGCTAAGTACAAGCTAAGAGGTGCGTGAAATTTTCTCAAAAAATAACTATTAAAAAAATAGAGGTATCGCGTTTTGGATCGGGATAGAACATTGACAAAATCAATATGAATCACTAATCCAATACCAATTCCTATAACCATGATCCTAATAGGAAATAATAGGAATAACTCTCATGGAGTATTGTCAAGCACTACAACCTACACATTTCCTTTATTGTTTGCAAAAAAAACTTGAGTCATAATCTTCACCCTTTGTTCTTATTACAACGAGAAAGAAAAGAGATTCCATCCAAACAAAACAAAAGAAGTTCAATAGAACTTAACACAATAAAGAATTCAGATATCAAAGTGAATAAAAAAAGAAAGAAGAAGAAACAAAGAGAATTAAAGATAGAAAGTATGGGAAAGGGAGTAGTACTCAGGAGAAGCAAAGAAAAACCAACCGGCAACAATGATCTTCCAATGGAAGGCCTCAACAACCAATTTGTAAGTGCCATCAACCTTAAGATCAGTGATGATGAAAGGGAGTAGTGAGATGTCGACATATTCTATCTCAATTCCCCTAGTGGACTCCTAAATTATCTGGATTACTACAAGCAGCAAAGAAACAGTGACTCTGAGCCCCAAAGCCTATGGCAACAACAAAAACATATAGAAGCAGTACTAGAGTGGGAGGTCAACATGCAGTGAGGGTGGTGGCCTCTTTTAACTGGGTTCAAAGTACTACAAGATCAAAAAAACTGCTAGTACCTTGATATGAAAACGGAGAAAGAAAGATACTTAATTGGACACTTGTGCTTTTAAAAGTTTCAAAGGGAGCCATGCCCAAACATGCAAAGAAATCTTCATAACCATATCTCTCTTTCCATTTTATTTTATTTTTTTATTTTTTTTATGGGGAGAGGGGGGCAGTGTAAGACCCGTATCGAACTAACCGGTCTTATCACCTTGTATCAGGTCTTCCTATCATGGTTGGGCCAAGCGGACCAAGTGCATGAAGAAACCACAAGACCAAGTATGAAACTGAACCAAAAAATAGTCAATTATGAGTGTGTAATTGCATACCTAAACAGGTGTGGTTGACCACACCTCAGATTAAAGCGACCACAGAAATCTGGGTCGTGTGGTCGTAAGTTTTGGACTGTGTGGTCGATTGGGTTCTACGACTACACCTACGACCACATGAACCAAGTCAGAAACCGTGATTAGGAAACCTTCCTAATTCGAAGGGGGCTCTTTCCTAATCTAAGTAGGGCTTTATATGGAGGGTTTTCCTCTATATATACGACGTCCCTTAGCCTCTTTCATCCTTTTAGAACTCAAACTGAAAGTGAGGGAAAGAGAAGAGGAGGAAGAGAAGGAGAATTGAAGAAGAAGATTAAGAGGAGGAAATTTAGAGAAAACTCTGAATTTTCAACAAGCTTAAGGTATGAAAACATTCCCCATGTCAATTGAATGCCTAGAAAAGATTGTAAAGGAGATAGGGATTTAAGTGAGACCTCAATCATCAATCCATAGACAAATTCCAAGAGATCCATGGAAAGAATCTATGTGGATGATGGATTGTGTAAAAATATTAGTCTTAAGCCATAGAACAATCATAGAAAGGATCATGATGATAAACCAAGGGATCCAAACATGAAGGAATTGAGTTGGGAGTAAAATGTCAACCATCACATGTGTGGTTGCATGTTTGGTCTCATGATATGCGACCACACAAGACACACATATTCGACCACACACCCTCGAAAAGTTCAGGAAAGGTGTGGTCGCATGTGTGGTCGTATGATATGCAACCACACCTTGCAACCACATGCCCTCGGAAAGTTCCAGGGAGGGTGTGGTCGCATGTGTGGTCGCATGGTATGCGACCACACCTTGCGACCACACACCCTGTGGTCACAGAAAATGAGACCACAGGTGCTGCCACACCTGCGATCACTCAATTTCTGTTAGTCTGAATTGCTGAAAATAAATTCTAATTTAAAATCTATAAATTTGTTAGGTTTTCAAGTGGTCTAAAAGTGATTTACAAAGCTTGAACGAGGAACTACCATCAACCAAAGGTGAGGGAACAATACCTAAATTAATTGGCTAATAATAAACTGTTTTTATTTATTGAGTCCAATGTCATGAATGATTCTATGCTTGTATGCTTATAATGTGTATTTCATATGTCATCCAATATTTCTATTATTACTACTCATGCATATTTAATTCCGTCTATTTATAACATGATGTTGATGATAATGCTAGGAATAGGCATGTGAATGTATGCGTGTGGTTAGTGTACTTGATGCGAGTGGAGCATCAGGGGGAGGACGTGACACTGTGGTTCATCCTGGTCACCAGACTCTAGCTCTATCTCTACTCAAGTCTTGTCCACTGACATTGTCGTATCGTCATTACCTTAGCAGAACTATTATGTCGTAGGGCATCAGGGGAGGTGGTCTCGGACCGTGTAGTCTCTGACTCTACCGGGGCGCCTTAGCTCTATCTCTATGGACATATTGAGGGATGTTGGGGTGAGACCTTGGATACACTGTTTGACATTAGGATTGGTTAGTTGCGAGCCCAGTTTGCAAGCCCTCGCCAATAAGGGCTTACATGTTGGTTTGGGTAGGGCATCAGGGGAAGTGTCATGCGGTGTTTGATCCGGGCACTTTAGCTCAATCTCTATTCCATGATGGGTGCATGTGGGACGACAATGGTGTTTGATCCATTGGACGGCTTCACGCACTCATGTATAGAGGTGCGGTGATCACCTATCCTTTCTATTGCACATTGCAAACTTATAAATCAGACCAAAGATATGAATTGAATGCACGCATATGTTTGTTGCATTGTTTTGTTTGCTCACTGAGCCATGATATGTGCTCACCCTTTCGACATCGAATATTTTTAGTTGATGATGCAAGTCCTACTGTAGAAGATTATATGAATGCACCAATGTACGAGCATGTTGCTGCGATGGACATGGAAGTTATGGTGGAGTCGCATGATTCGTCGTCCGAGTGTAACTCATGTGTTTTCGAGTAGATTTAGTTGTTGGTTTATTGAAATATGTAATTGATAAATTTATTTTATTTTATGTCATAGTCATTTGGAGATAATTGGATTATTAATTATGTTATCACTGTTAGATACTCAGTTCATTAATATTAAAGACTTCCACTATTGTTTATTTACTCTGATTATGGTTGTGGTTGTATCTGGTTTAATTAAATGGACACGACATATTTGAGATCCTGGTTGAACCGTTGGTGTCACACCTCAATTCTGCACCAACCAGAATGGTGTGATGAACCGTCAATAAATCAACGGTTCAACCAGGATCTCGAATAGGCTTTCCCCACCATGTTAAACCAAAATGCATTCCATATTAATCAGAGATAATAAAGTAAATAGCGAAAGTCTTACAGATAATGAACTGAGGTCTAGTCATGATAAATAATTAATATTTTATTTATCTCTAAGTCATCAAAATATAATTTAATATATATTACAAATATCCAACTACGAAAATTGAACACTAAGCGTATCCACAGTTGAAACGTTCGCTTAACGAATCACAATAGTCCTCCACATCTTGCTCATCATAGCCGCCATCTGTTCATATGTTGGCGAGTCAACATAATCTTCAACCGTAATACCTGCAACATCAGAACTAAAAAGAATTGCGTGCGCAAGGGTCAGCTTTCCAACTTGAGCTCAGTGAGTAAACAAAACAATGCAACAAACATATGCATGCATTCAATTCATATCTTTGGTCTGGTTGATAAGTTTGCAATGTGCAATAGAAAGGTTTGGTGGCCGTCGCACCTCTATACACAGGGTGTGTAAGCCCACCCAATGGATCAAACACCATTTTCGTCCACATCCACCCCACCATGGAATAGGGATAGTGCTAAAGTGCTTAGGACTGCACTGCATCACACTTCCCCTGATGCCCTACCCATACCAACACGTAAGCCCCTATTGGTGAGGGCTTGCAAACTGGGCTCGCAACTAACCAATCCTAATGTTAAACAGTGTATCCAAGGTCTCATCCCAACATCCCTCAATACGTCCATAGAGATAGAGCTAAGGCCCCCCGATAGAGTCAGAAACTATATGGTCCGAGACCACCTCCCCTGATACCCTACGACGTAATAGTTCTGCTAAAGTAATGGCGATACGACGATGTTAGTGGACAAGACTTGAGTAGAGATAGAGCTAGAGTCTGGGGACCAGGATGAACCATAGTGTCACGTCCTCCCCCTGATGCTCCACTGGCATCAAGCACACTAACCACACACATACATTCACATGCCTATTCCTAGCATTATCATCATCATCATCTTATAAATAAACTGAATTAAATATGCATGAACAGTAATAACAGGACTATTGGATGACATGTGAAATGCACAATACATGCATACAAGCATAGAATCATTCATGGCATTTAACTCAATAAATAAAAACAGTTTATTAATTCTAATTAGAATTAATAGAATTAATAGATTTTAATTAGAATTAATTCTCATGTGTTTAGACTAACAGAAGCTGAGGGATCGCAGGTGGGGTAGCACCTGGGGTCTCAGTTTCTGCGACCACAGGGGTAGGGTCGCAGGGTAGGGTAGCACCTGGGGTCTCAGTTTCTGTGACCCCAGGGTGTAGGGTCGTAGGTGGGGTCGAATATACTTCGACCCTACATGCGACCACACCCTCCCTGGAACTTTTCGAGGGCATGTGGTCGAACATGTGGGTCTCGTAGGGTCGAATATCATGCGACCACACGTGTCAAGGTCGACCTTTCACTCTTAAGTCCATTCCTTCATGTTTGAATCCTTTGGCTTATCTTCATAGTCCTTCCTATGATTGTTCTATGGCTTAAAACTATAATTTTTTACACACTATCCATTGTCCATAATGATTTTCTCCATGGATTCTCTTGAAATTTATCCATGGATGGATGATTTGGGTTTCTCCTAATCCTACCTTCTTCATAAACTATTCTAGACTCTCAATTCATGTAGGGATTTAGGCTCATACCTTAAGTTTGCTGAGATTCAGAGGTTTCTCTAAACTTCATCTTCCTTTGTCTTCCTCTTCAATTTTCCTTCTCTTCCTTCTTTTCTCTTTCTCTCACTTTCAATTAGGGTTCTAAAGGAGTGAAAGAGCTAAGGGACGTCCTATTTATAGAGGAAAATCCTCCATAATATGCCCCAATGAGTTTAGGAAAGACCCCCTTCGAATTAGAAAGGTTTCCTAATTTTCGATTTCTGACTATTTTCGTAGGGTCGAATGTAGGGTCACAGAATCCATCGACCCTACGTTTTTTAAAACATGCGACTCCACGACCAAAATTCATGGGTTGGACTCTTTTGTGGTGGGGTCGGTCATATTTGTTTAGGCATGCAACCACATACTCATATTTGACTGTTTTTTAGTTAAATTTTATACCTGGTCTTGTGGTTTCTTCACGTACTTGGTCCACTTAGCTCGACCATGATAGGTAGACTTGATATAAGGTGGTAAGACCTATTAGTTCAACATGGGTCTTATAGTTGGATCATATACAGTTCATCACACCATTCTGGTTAGTTTAGAATTTGGGGTGTGACAACTTGGTATCAGAGCTCTCGGGCTCTGCCTATTAAACCTGTATACTTCCACTAGAGTCCATGAACTGAGTTAGGATAAAATTTAAAAGCTTTAATAAGAACACACCATAAGCACATGTGTTGTATGAGACAATAATTAAGAAAGAGAATAATGCACATATAAGATGAGAAACAAGTTTCATGTATTCATCGAATGAGAATAAAAATAATATATATCCGAATCAGAGTACGATCCACAATCTAGACAGTTACTCTGCAGTACAATTAAAAAGAAATGAATGCATCATGGAGCTGGGGGTGCTGGAGGAGGAGGTGTCACACGATCTTGATCATAATCCTCGGCATATACCCTCGTAAGCCAGGCTACCTGAGTCTGAGTCATCTGGAGACTAGCTGCCAGATCCGTCACCCGCTGATCAGTAGCACGCTGGGCCTCCCGAATCTCACGCAGCAGCCCCATCAAGTCATCTGGTGGTGGGTACGAAGGACATGCTGAGTGGGAAGAAACCCGAGAAGGGCCAGCTCCAGTGGAATGCAGTGGTGATGGAAGTGGTATGGCGTCCACATCCATGTACATTCGATCATCATCCTCCTCGGCATCACCCCCGTGGACCTCTGTTGTTGCTGTTGCTGTCGCCTCCGCGTCTGCTATCTCTACCCGAGTATGGGTACGCACCATAGCATTTCTCTCCTCGTCACTAACCTGCGCATCTCACATCCCCATCCTGCAGATGGCCTCCCAGTCAAGGTCAGTCCAAAAAGTGTCCTCATGACTCCTCTCATTAACCAAGTCGACCTGCAGGCGAGTGAGCAGAGTGGTGATCAAACACTCATAGGGTAGGTTGCCTATCAGACCAAGCGTCGTAGCACGGAGCATAGTCTTGATAATAATGTAAGGAAGGCAGACGGGTTGCCTAGTGCAGATGCAGTACAGGAGGTACTAGGTCAACTATGAAACCTTTTCATAGTGCCCACTCTAAGGAATCAGGTTGTGCTGGATGATCTTGCAATACACCCGAGGTTCTGGCCATAGATTGATTGCTTTCATCTGCCAGCGATCGTCCTTAAGAATCTGGCGGTCAATCTCTACACGCATCATCACTGACAGGAACTGGGGTTCCTTGGGTGCGCAATATACTAAAGGGCCATCATTTGATATGCCCAGGAGATCAGCCAACTCCTGACAGTTAAAGGAGAACTCCACCCCTTTAACAAAACTAGTGATCCTGAGCTCTCTACCCCTGTCTATGTCCTCTGGGTCACCCTCCACCTGTACGTTACAGTAAAACTGTTTCACCAATGCCAGACAGGTGCAACCCTCATACAAGATCACAAGAAGCCAGCCCATGTCACAGAATGTGCCTTCCACATTAAATAGGGCTAAGTTGGCCAAGTTTATACGATGACCCCCTTCCACCTTCTTACGCTCATAACGGTTACGCTCATAATGGGCATACTGAGCCTCTGCTTCATTAGACCGGAAGCGACGAGGATCATGAGCACTGGGGACTTTGGTGCGAGCCATGTTATCTACAAAGACACAGACCAACAAGCAAGATATTAGATATAGAGAAAAAGTCAAAATTTTGGCATTATAACGGCATAATTTGGCCAAAAGCCTCACTTATATTGAAAGCATAAACAGATAGAGAATTGAAAAATCTCACAAACAATGCTTTCGAATGGTAGACAATATCTTTAAAGCTTCACACTACTTTCAGGAACTCTTCAATAGCCTTCAATGATGGCATAACTTGATTCATAGAGCACACCTTGCTCACAGGCTTCCAATCTCCTCCACACAATCCATAATCACCATGAATGTAAATATAAAAGCTTTACTGACCTCTCAAAGGGATTTAGCACTCCATTGATGTGCAAAAAAGGGATAGTTGGTGATTAGATCACTCTCATAGGGCACAAAACCCTAGAAAATCTTTTATTTGACTTCAAGACCTTTTTTTATTTTTCTCTTCATTTTTATGACTCCCAACACTGCCCAATGAATAGAGGGCTCGAAAATAAGGAAATTGCAATTTGAACGGACCAATTTGGAGCTCGGATGAAGAAGTTATGTCGGTTTGAAGTTCGGCCAACAAGAACATTCAAAAAGGCATCTTTTGAGTCATTTTCGTGCGCCCACGCAACACAGTATCGCCGCCTCCTTATGCGTTGTTGAGATCTGATTGGCTCGTAGAGAATCTTCTTTTCAGACCACTAGATAACCTTAAGAAAGGTGGGATTGAATATCGACCGCTGGATCTGCATAAGTTGCATCAGGCGCGATTGGCTTCAATCGCGACCGCAAGATCTGGATCGACACAGCCTCCCTACATTATGCGAGCTGCACCGAATTAAAGCTCTATCTCCATGAGACGCAGTCCACCATTTTAACTTGCAACTAGCCAATAAGAAGACCAGAGATGGAATCTTGACGCATCCTTCATGATACAAATTAGCCCTCCATTTTCAGATCCATCCGATCTGGATCTTGACAACGTGACTCATTATTAGTCGTTCAATCGATTTCTTTATTAATTAACAATAATTGCCATCGTTCTTTAACTTTCGATAATTGCAAAGAGGTCCCTCAACTATTTCTCAATATTACTGTTTTCCCTGTACCAAAACAACTCACTGAGAACATGGATTTTTGGATTTTTTCGATCGATTGGACAGAAATTGCGATATCTCCCTCATCCGACGTCAGAATTGAGTGATTCAAGTTGCGTTGTGAAGCTCACTCGACGCTCTACGTCTTTCCAGTATCGAATTTCCATGAACCTACTATGGGACCCACCAATTAGAGCCTCAAAATCAAAATTCTATGAATCCTTAGAATTCAGACCCGAAACTCTGCGTGCATGCTCACAAGTACTTTCACATACAGTCTACCACCTTGGATCTTCTTAGAACACACTGAACACATGTACAATGCTATTGACTATCGAAATTGCTCCTACCCAGTCAACACAGTGTAGAAACCCAACCAACTTACTGCATAATGTTGTAAAACATAGTAAAACATGTACCAAGGCTACTTCACCTCTGCCGTTGAACAAACACCACTATCACTCTCTGTCAATGCATTGACACTCTCTCTCCTACACTGACGTTCTCCTTCCTCATTTCTCTAACTGAATGCTCATCAATTTTGTCTCATCTGCCAAGTTACCAACAATGACAACATACAGTCCAACATAAACATCCTCAGAGAGTAGAAATCTCATTTAACTGCTCCGCCGAAAACCAAACTTGAAGCTGTCCTGCAAGCTTCTCATAGACATTCAAACGGCAGAGGATGACCAAGCGAGCCTAGAGTACCCTGATTATTTCCTGTGGATCCAATCCAATGGAATCTCAAACTACATTTCAGACATTTCTGATTCGATTCTTCACCTTTATTGACCATCTAATCTCAAACTATATTGCTCAAATTGTCTTCTGTTGCTGGCCTGAGGTCAACGTAAGGCCATGGGAATATCTGTTGAAGAAGTTGAAAGAAGGAAACAAGAGGATAAGAGGTGAGAGAACAAGGAAATAACAGAGGTCCCTCGGTTTGGGGTGTAATTGTATATTTTAGGTTTAGTTTAACACGAAAAAAATTAGAACAATTGTAATTGTTGGAAATATTTGAGAGGCAATTGTAATTCAAGCAAAATTGAAGGGAGCTAACTGTAATTTTTCCTTTAAAAATTAAACAAAAGACATGAGAGGAGATAGTTTTCCTCGATCAAAACAGGGGAATGAACCATCCATCCAGCGCCAGGGGACGAGAGAACATGGTGAAGCTCAGAAGTCCAGTGGCCTTCTTGGCTGAGCCTCTGTTGGTGCCGAATGAGAAGGATCTCTACTACTGTGATTCGATGCCAGTTAAGAGGATGCCGTCCCTTTGAATTTGACCGGAGAGGAGAGGATTCCTGCGGCAAAAAAAAGAAAAAAAAAACAATGCAATCCATCATAGAAGATCCCAATTGAAGGAGAAGAAGCGGTCTCAGATTACTCTTCTATTTTACCTAATGTCTTACGTTTGAAGGGTTTTCCCACTTCAGCACGGAAAAACCTCAGCTTTCCCCAGGAAGAAGAAGAAGTTTGATGATGAAGAAAGAGCCAACCGTTCTTAATCTATTCTTGCTTTAGGACTTCTCTACGTGTCTTTCTTGACACGATTTTGATTTAAATTTTTTCTAAACGCAATTTCTGCTATGTTAAGAAGCTATCTGGTTTGGTCAGTACGAGTTAGTTATATTCCAGATTTCAGATTGATTACTAATAAGGCATTTTACTCTTCATCTTCATCTTAGAACAGTGGCTTATTTCCTCTTCCAATGCATTTCATCGTCATCGTCATCATCCTCATTAGAATGGTCTTTTTCGCTGTCCATACACTCTTGGTCGCTGTCAAACTCGTCGAATGGGTTCATATTAGGAATTCCTAATCCTCAACCATTGTGAAACATGGTGTCCTCCATTCCTCTATTTTGAAATGTTCAGGGAGAACTCTTCAATTCTGGGTTTTTTGCTTCTCTAAAATCTGGGTTTGGGGAAAACGTTTGAACATTAATTTCTGCAGGTTCTCAAATTACACGGTGAAAATAATTTGTTTACTCTAATCTTGCTCAGTCCTTTGCACAGTTCATCAATCAGTTCCCCTCCTACTTTTTCTTCAGTTTTGTCTTTGTAATAGTAGTAATCTGCTTCTACTTCCTCTCCTTCCTCAAACTCTTCTTCACCTTGGCCCTTATTACTAACATTGACCTGAATGGACCAAACTGAAGGTTCGTCTTCCTCCATTGTCTTCCGCCACTGCTTTCTCTAGACTCTCACACTCTTCTTGGTAAGTTAGCGCGGAGAAGCACTCCACAAATCAAAGATTTCTGACTTCTCAGAGAAATCCTGGAAAAAGATTCTCTATAGTGTGGCCACCTCTGTAGTGAGGATCCTAGCTACTCAAAGTGAATCGGCATGATAGTGCATCGGGATACTAATCCACTTTAAATGGCTAGGATCCTCACTATTGAGGTGGCCTCACTACAGAGGATCCCAATCCAGATCAGCAAAGACCGAATCATCGCGCTCCTTTTAGAATTTTCTACCTCTTGCATTAAAGAATGCAAATGCGAGCTTATGTTTAAGGTTGTCCTGCAACGAGGAGATTGCCCAGTGGCAGAAAATGGATTGTCGAGATGAGGCCGCTACCAGCCTCAACATCCTCGAAGCAATGGCTGCTGATGCCTGCAACATCTCCCTCTCACTCTCTCTCTCTTATGGACTTCAAGAAGATGGAGGCAGAGGCTAGAAGGGTAAATATGTCATTCTATAAATTTCATTAACCATCTTAAGAGAGTGGGGTGGGATTGTAATTTATGTCAAAGTTGGGAGGTGGCTGACTTTAAGGCAAAGTTCAGTGGAAGTGCGGGAAATTTTCCCTTTCTTTTATTGCTTACAAAAAAAAAATACCATGGAAAATTTCATGCACATCCCTATACTTTGCCTTAAAGGCACCCAATCCCCGATTCACAATTAATTACAACTGCAACCCACTCTGTTAACTTGACTAACAGAAAATATAAAATGACTCATTTGCCCTCATCTTCTCTAACTTTTCTTTCTTCTCAGCAATGGTAAGGACCTGATGACCTCCCTCTGTTGCTCTAGAGCTCACCTGTACAAGGGTTTAGCATTTTTGGGGAGCTTGTAGGAGTGTTTAACCATGATTACAATACCACTGTTCTTTAGCATCTTTAGATGATGACTAAACAGAGTTGAATGAGAAGCTAGAAGATTGGAGCAGGTCGTATTGATGTACTTCTTTATGGCCTTCTTGCTCGAACCCTTTCTATCCTCTAGAGCCCTAATAGCAGTAGTAATCATCTAAGACAATACCATAATCAACAATTAGGGATTCGATCAAAAACCGAGCAAAGAGAGAGAGAGACAAAAGAAAGTAAGGGTAGCACTTCAGCATAAGGAGGATGATGGGAGTGTGGAGCTATGACTAGGAGGAGCAGTGTGAGCAAGAACCATAGGAGCTTGACTAGTCGTGAGAGGGACGGTGGACAAATTGAAGCGGGATGATAGAGATGCTTCAGCTGAAGGGCCTGTTTGATAAAACTTCTGCTTCTGGATTCTATGGATTCTAGCTCCCAGGGAACTATTTTGGAGTAGAAGGGTGTTTGATAAGTCTGGTTGGATTCCAACTCTCACAAAGTGAACCAGATTTAGAATGACTCCAGAATCCAAAATTTTGGAGTCATAAATACTTGCTCCAAGCTGTTGGATCAACTTTTTAGGAAAAAGAAAAGAGTCGACTCTCACATGACTCTCACTTGACCACCACCACCGTCGCCACCACCCACCACCGCCACCACAACCACCACCACTGCCACCACCCACCACCACCGACCACCCACCACCCACTTCCACCATTATCACCACCACCACCACCACCGCCACCACCACCACAACCACCGCCACCACCACCTACCACCCACCACCCACCACCATTGCCATTACCCACCACCACCACCGCCCACCATCGCCATCACCCACCACTACCACAATTGTTTTTCTAAACTTCGATTTGGGGGATAGTGTATTATCAAACATGTTTCTAATCCAAAGATGTTCTGGAATCCATTTCAGAATTGCGTTATCAAACAAGTTTCTACTCCAAAATAATCCTAGAGTAACCTGGAGTAGAATCCAAATTTGAACCAGAATCCAGAAATAGAAATTTTATCAACCCTAAGTGGTCAGAGGAGGAGCAATGGACGAATTCATGTTATTCGATATTGGGGGAGCTCTGGTGGTTGCCAGAGAACTACTGTTGAGTTCTCCAAGAGAGAGAGAGAGAGAGATTCCTCTAGTTGAGTTCTCCAAGAGAGAGAGAGAGAGAGAGAGTGGTAAATCGTATCTAAGTGGGTGTTTATAAGGTATAGAAATCCTCTCCTGCCAGAGTTTGGGCGGAAGAGTTGGCGGCCCGGATGGATGGCCCCACCTGGCTCTCGGGTGGATCCGAACCCTCCATCCCAGCCGACACCTGAGCCGACAAGCTGAGCTGACAGGGGCGTCGACTCGGATGGAGGGTTCGGATCCACCCAAGAGCTAGGTGGCGGCCATCCATCCAGGCCGCCAACTCTCCCACCCAAACTCAGGCGGGAGAGGATATGGATCCGTTTATAAGGGGTTAAAGTCCAGATGAAATCTGGGCATCTGGGCAGGTGACATTGGATGAGAGAGGTGGAGTTCTGAGGGTTGAATGTACTAGTCATAGAATCCGCATCCTTTTGATCACCTCTCTTCCTATCCATTCTCCGCCTTGGATCATTTTATCTATAAAATTAAATAGTCTCATCCTCCTCTCCTCCCCAATCCAAGCAACCATCCCCTTTTCCACGAAACTCAAGGTCAGCCGCACCTTTTTTCATGAAATTCAGAGTTGCATGCCTGCACCCTCTGGAAAAACTTTGCTTAGGAGAAAGTGTAGTTACAGAAGCCATCCTTGTTCGAGGGAATAAATTGCCCACCAACGTTGAGCCTGCTCATCGTCTGGAAGGTGGAGTTCTCAACATCAATAATCTGATCGGTGAACCCAACCAAGTCCAGCTTCACCTTTTGCTCTTATTGTAAGGAATGTGCAAACTCCACTCAAACAAAACAAAAGAAGTTAAGCAGACCTTAACATAGCAAAGAATTCAGATATCAAAACGAATCGAAAGAAAGTAGAAGAAAAAGCATGGAAACGGAGTAGTACTCGGGAGAAGCAAAGAGAAACCAACCAGCAGAAAGGACCTTCCGATGGAAGGCTTCGACAACCGATGTGTAAGTGTCATCGACCTCAAGATCAAAAGTAGCAAAGAAACAGTGAATCAAAACTCCAAAGTGTATGGGAACAACAAAAACAAGTAGATGCAAACCAGAGCAACAAAAACAAGTAGATGCAATACCAGAGCAGGAGGTCAATAGTGTCAAGTTTCCAATTCAAAAGTTCGAACTAGTAAGTGGAGGGACTCTCCATATATAAGACCACAGGATTTCAATCTCATTAGCAATGTGGGACTATTCCCAATACTCCCCCTCACATATAACCCCACCGTTAGCTGGTGTATATATGTGGGTATATGAGGCAATACATGACACTTTTTAGGTGACTGGTCCCTCTTTGGGTGACTGATCCCTCTTTGGGTGACATATAGTCCCTCTTTTTGGGTGATCGTCCCTCTTTGGGTGACATATAGTCCCTCTTTTGGGTGATCGTCCCTCTTTGGGTGACATATAATCCCTCTTTTTGGGTGATCGTCCCTTTTTGGGTGATCATAGTCCCTCTTTTTGTGCATTTTGAGTCTCTCTTTCGGTGACTTGGCTCTTTTTTTTTTTTTTTAAGGTTATTATAAGAGGGAACTTTGAACTCTGATACCATGTCAAGTTTCCAACTCAAAAGTTCGAACTAATAAGTGGAGGGACTCTCCATATATAAGACCACAGGATTCCAATCTCATTAGCAATGTGAGACTATTCTCAATAAATAGGCGGTGAAAGTGGAGTCTTTTAACTAGGGTTCAGAGTAGTAGGAGATCAAAACAGCTAGCTACTAGTACCTTGATAAGAAAACAGAGAAAGAAAGATATTTACTTTGACACTTTCAAAGGGAGCCATGCCCAAACATGCAAAGACAATCTTCATAATCATATCTTCTTTTTTCTTTTTTCTTTTTTCAAGTATTACGACTTTTGTTGGAAAGTAAAGAAAGAGGTGAAATAAAGAACATTATAGTACAAAAAAAACATTAATACAACAACATTTAGAGGCCATATATAGGAGAAATTAACTCAAGCATGCAACAACGTTGCTTTCCTTGAGTTTCTCTTCCTCACGTTAACTTAGTCAAATTTCTTATTCTACAACTTTATAGAAATTCATATTACTATTTTATTTTTTCATCATCTACCCTTCTTGTGAATAAGTCCTTTCCTTTTCCAGCTCCCAACCCTGGTCGTTCCTTGCTTTGAGCAATAAATGATATCCCTTCATTTGCTTTTGTGAAAGGATTATTTCTGTTTAAAGGCATTACTTAATGTTGCACAAACTCAACCACACTTGATGACTAGCATACGTTATTCTACATTACCCTTGATCCGCTCACATTATCGGGGCTCTAACTCAGTGATTGACACTTCATTGACAGATGATGGTATTGACCTGCTTTTAGATTGATCTGATTCACCTACATGCATTTCTTTCCCTTCTATGTCTGATTCCATTCTGCTTTGCAAGTAAAAGGCTGGCTGTGAGGGTGATGCAAGACTAACCGAGTAGCTACTCAACATGAGGACTATGTTTGCCATAGTGGGTCTGTCAACGACATCTTCCTGAACACACAGTAACCCAATATGAATGCATCTCATCATTTCACTTCTTGAACAATTTTCTTTCAGGACTGAATCAATCAACTCATAGGCTGTTCCTGCACTCCAATGTCTCCATGTCTGCAACAAATGATCATACAAGTGATTAGGTTCCTCGGGATTTAAGGCGAACTAAAGGATATAGTAATATCCTAATAGATAGTAGCAATACACGGTAACGAAGGAAAAAAGAAATGCAAACATCCATACTTACATAGCCTAGAAGGTCCTCACCACAGTCTGTTTGATAGAAACTATTGTTCTTCTTTCCACTTACAATCTCCAAAACTAATACACCAAAGCTGAATACATCTGATTTGACTGAGAAATGCCCATGCATTGCATACTCAGGAGCCATGTAACCACTGCAAGCAATTAGTATAAGGTAACTTATGCAACTAATGGTAACTATAGAGATTCAATTAGATCACATTTCTCTTCTGTTAATTTTCACTAAATGCTATATATAGAATAAGTTGACTAATCCAACGTTTTTTTCTACCTCAGTTGTAGCAACTAGTATCAGCTTGGGTAGTCTTAACCAAGTTTACATTTTCATGTCAAGCATTTTCAGATGGTCTGAACAATGTTCATGAAAAATCACACTAGTTATATTTCAGCTAGGTCTAACTGCCATAAGCCTTGTCCAAATTCAGGCCAGGTAGGACTCACAAAACCAGCCTAATACTATATCTGTATTATTTAGTTCTTTGCTTTTGTAGAACATGATAATAAAGATTACAGCTTTCAGAGGCTGCACTTAATTTTCTCTCCCTAGAACCAACATTTCCTATTGGGAGGAAAAAGAAAAACAATTAATTAAAAACTTGGCAAACTTTGAATGTGTCAAAATGTTTTCTCAGATAATAACAACGAGAAAGAATAAGGTTCTAAAACTTACTAAGTCCCAACAATTCTATTTGTATTTGCTTGAGTTTGATCCACACCAAAAATTCTTGCCATCCCAAAATCTGAGATCTTCGGATTCATATCAATGTCTAACAAGATATTGCTTGCTTTAAGATCCCTATGAATAATTCGAAGGCGGGAGTCTTCATGAAGATAAAGAAGCCCTCGAGCAATCCCTCCTATGATCTTGTAACGTATAGGCCAATCTAACAGCAAGCATTTCTCAGGATCTGTGGTCATCCAAATAAAAAAGTAGACTTAGAATTTAAGATTTGATCAAGTTGACAAGATATCATGAAAGGTTAGTGAGTGGACAAAAGAAAATGAGGTGTCATGAGTTACAATTTTACTTCCATAATTGCATGAAGTTGGAATGTATAATTCATTGAAATCCCAGTAACAGAAAAAATAACCCCCACAGAAAAGAGAGAGAAGTGTCTTGGGCAGACCAAATAAGAAGTGATCGAGGCTTTTGTTGGTTACAAACTCATAGATAAGGATCTTTTCTTCTCCTTCCAAGCAAAATCCCAATAGCCTAACCAGATTGCGGTGTTGAAGCTTTGCCACTAACACAACTTCATTCTTGAATTCTGCTGCACCTTGGCCTGAGTTTTTTGAGAGCCTCTTAACAGCAATTTCTTGTCCATTAGGAAGTTTACCCTAATTAAATATTACGATGATCAATAAACTTCTACAACTTGATGATAAAATAAAAGCTACTTTCAATCATTCCAAATTCATTACTAATCACATATTCTATTATAGGGAACAATGAAATTTAACAGATGAGAATTCTGGTTTGTTTATGTAAATTCTTTCTTACCATGTAAACGGAACCAAATCCTCCCTCACCAATCTTATTAACATCCGCAAAGTTGTTTGTCGCTGCAATGACCATACTGAAATCAAACTGCAACGACTTCACATTTTTTATTGTATTCCCTATGCACAAACCACAAGGATAAATAAGTTAAAATTTGACCTTAAAAAAAATTGTTCGTGAATAAATAAACCTTGTAACAAGAACAAGATTTCCAGGAAGATTAGGAACCATTGGTTTCTTTAACCACTTGAGATAAAAGATGCAAGAAAACATTCAGATCTTTCATCTCCTTATATACGGCCGCAACTCCAAGATTGAACCGTTCATGTCATCAATCAAGTTCAATTTAACCACTTGAGATAAAAGATGCAAGATAACATTCAGATCTTTCATCTCCTTATATACGGCCCCAACTCCAAGATTGAACCGTTCATGTCATCAAACAAGTTCAAGGAGCCAAGACACTGAAATTTGAATAATCAAATCAGAGTGTTTTAGAGTAAATGAAAAGGCCAAAAATTCTACCATCTTCCTTTGATGGGTCCTCCTTTTTCTTCCGGCTTAGCCAACGATACAAGAGAATAGAGGAAAGAATCATTCCCACAACGGCAATTGACACAATAATGGCAACAAATCTTCTAGACGAGCTTCCATGTTTTTCTGCATAAAAAATTTTAAAAAAAATAATATTCCCAAATGTAACTCATGATAAATAGTGATTTCAGATTCACATTTGATATCATATAATGGTATCTTAAGATATCCACAACTCATAATATTAAAATAAAGTAATTTCAATCTTGGAATTAGAAGCATCGTTCCCTGAGGATGTAAATGTGGGATTATTCCTAATACTCCCCCTCACATGTAACCCCATCATTATATGGTATATATGTGATAGTATATATGACAATACATGACACTTTTTAGTTGACTAGTCCTTTCTTTTTGGGTGATTAATCCCTCTTTGGGTGACATATATTCCCTCCTTTGGGTGATCATAGTCTCTCTTTTGTGTATATGGCGTCTCTCTTTTGATGACTTGGCATCTTTTTTTAGGGTTATTATGAGAGGGAACCTGGAGCTTTGATACCATGTCAAGTTTCTAACTCAAAAGTTCGAACTAATAAATGAATGGACTCTTCATATATAAGACCATAGGATTCCAATCTCATTAGCAATGTGGGACTATTCCCAATAATAAAATCATTTAATACATCTACTGGACATCCTGAATCTGAGATTGCTTGATGGAGTTTTTCTTAGTAATTTCTATTTCAAGAAAAATCGTGTATCTCAAGAGAAGAAGAAGATTAATCAGAAATAGCTCACCAGGAATGGTGGTTTTGTTTTCTGGAGGCGGCGGAAAAACAACAGTAGGCGAAGGAACCGGTGCTGAAGCTTTAACTTGATAGAAAGGGTAAACCTCATATCTGATGTTACAGCTCGGATTTAGAACCCTTCCTCCTTGCTTCCCGCTACAGCAACTGGGGAGAAAAGCAATGGCACCGACAAGGCATCTGTTACAGTCGTTCTCTAATAAATCAAGGCTGCACTGCGCCAGACAATACATCTTTTGAAATTGCGAAAAATTAGCTTCTTGAGTAGCAAATCTCTCAGAATCAGAGGCAGCCATAGTGGCAGCCTTGTTCATGTTTTTGGCCAAGAGCTGATTAAACTGAGTCGGATCAGAAACGTTCTGTGTATTCCACATGTAGAAGGCAGGGACATCGGCGACAGTGGAGAAGAAGGACTTGTTGGAGTAACGCAACATACAGACATCGTACCAAATGTATGCGACTTTCCTGTTAGGGCAGCGCTGGGCGATCTCACCAGTAGCGGTTTTGACGCAATCACGGCAGAGATCGTGGGTGACATCGCCTCTGCAGTAGTAGAGACCGTAAATGGCATTAGAACCGTGGCCGGCAGTGGCGTTGCGATAGGCGTTGTTGGAATTGGAGGTTGCGTTGGAGGAAAGAGAAGAGAGGAGGATTTTGAGGTTGGATTGGTAGGTGCCGTTAGATTCAAAAAGAGTTGTGTTCTCACAATAGTGGTAGAGGTACTCAGGGTCGGCGCAGCTGCTGAATCTGACAAGCGAAGAGAGGGCAATGAAGAAGAAAAGCAACACGATTGTGGATCTTGGGATCATGATGGTACATGGTTCCATCGTTTCTCCAATTTTCCAGATACTCTATCTTGCAATCTCTCAATCTCAGAACTGAAGAAGAAGATGAAGAGGAAGACTAGGGGCAGAAGACGAGGGGCAGAGTCTTCTTCAACCATCTCCATCACAATAATAGAGGATTTCGATTTCAATATCAACGCGGCATTCACGGATACGTGCGAAGACTTCGAGTCAATCCATACTGGCTTCTCACAATTTTATGGACTGACTTGAAGTTAAAGACAATGATTCTTCCTTCTGTATTCAATAACTTAACGTGTATTTTGGCTAAATTTGACATTAATCTTTGGCATTTTAACTTTCCATGGATATGTTTTTTCTTCATGTTTAATGCTTCGATTGAGGGATCTTGGATTGGTTAGGATCTGCCATTAATCCCATGCAGAAATCGAATGAGCAAGGACTGCTACTAAGATAGCAAGAAAAACAATTCATCGAAGATCAAATTGATCCCAGGTCGATTTTGATCAGAATCGACGAATCCAGATTGAATAGGCTAATTTATGCCCTAAAACCTTGAATTGACAAGACATACTTGCACACATTTGAAGCCCACATCATTACTCATATGGTAAATATCATCAAGTTGGACATGTTTTGAGGACATTTGTACAAAAGATAAAAATTTGAACCACAGCCATGGGAATTTTCTCTATATTGCAGGACATTAACTATCTTTTAAAATAGTTGAATTTATTCAGTTTTGATAAACAGAATCAGAGATGATGTAAGTCAATACGCTTCTGCTATTAAAGTACAATACATAAGCATGAATTCGGTTCTTCTCAAGTTCAATCACTCTTCAAATTGTAATTCAATAGCCAAAGTTTATTTCATGCGTATGCTAATACATTAGTTTGTGCATTGAAGTGACTCCAGCTATTGAATCATTAACTTAGGGAACACTTAGAATTGAGAAGATCTTTTTTCCCATAAGCACACGATTATTTTTTGACTTAGATGCTTCATTAATTAATAAGATTGTGGTCCAAATTTTATACTAATGATAAGGACTGCCTTATACTTTTCTTTTTTTAATATCATGGCTGTTAATATATGGATTTGTTAAATTCTCAAGTAATTTTTAATCTTATATAAATTTTAAAATATTTTTTTTTTCTACTTTCGAGTCAACAAGAAAAACCGGTCCATGACCACCTATATAAAAAGGGTTTAGTGCTTATGGAGTGGAGTTTTTGTTCCTATGCTTTCATAAGATATAGGCAGGCAATCAAGTAACATTCTGCAATTAATAGGCCTTCTAATCTTTGTTCTTAACTCTCACTCGGAATCCACCATTAAGTTGATTCTCCCATATTTTAGATGGACGACATCCAAAAGTTTTTTTTTTTTTTTTTATTCAAATCAAGCCAATCTTAGATTATATTTGGAAGTTAAGAAAATTTCTGAATTGAAAGAGAGATACATAAATTGATTATTGTTTCATCATTTTTTTTGTCTTATACTATTTTTTTCTTCTTAACATCTAAACATAGCATTAGGTTTTAAATTTGTAAGGTAAAGGGGACTTGACTTTGAGAGTAATGTAACGTATAGGATGAACCATGTAACCTAAAATCATGACAATGAGGAAATAGCATTTCTGTATACAACAATATTATTTTTATTTTTGATATATAAATGCAACCTATCACACCAAGTCTAATCCAATTACAAGGCAGGAGTAATAGCTAAGGCATCCAATGTTTTCAAAAAAAAAATTAAGAAAAATTTCACGTATTACTCAAGAAGTATCTAAACATCAACTACGACTACAGGTTTTTTGATAGGAAAGGGAGTGATAATCTCTTTCCACTCTTGAGTGAACCTGATAGGAAATAATCAAATAGAGAATAATATTCCAAGCACAATAAAATCCACACGCATAACACAAGAAATTTTTACGTGGAAAACCTCCCCAATGTGAGGAGTAAAAACCACGGGACCGTAGTCCACTCAAATCTCTTCACTATCACCAAAATATGGGAATACAAGAGTCTTCTCTAGTTAGAACTAGAGGCTTACAATAACATCATTCCTCAAGAACACAATATTCTTGGCATATATCATCTAAAACATCTAGAACAACATGTTCTAGGAATACACCATCAACAACCCAAATATCAAGATGAAGATTGAAAGAGATCTCACCCGAATAGGTGAAAACGTTGATTATCGGACTGATCTAGAAGACTCCAATCGTCAATCGCACCGTTCAGAATGAAGAACTCGGTTACGAATCTGCTGTCCAAATTTCAGCTCAATCGGACCACGGATGACCTTCCGTTCCTCACCTTGATTGAAACGACGCAGCTTTCTTCTCTTCTCTGTTTTGGGCGGACAGCAACTCACTTTTTTTCTCTTTCTCTCCTTGTTTCATTCTTATAGGGTTAAAGAGATAAAACCCTAATTCAACTATAAATAGGAAAGTTAATTAAAACCCCCTTACTCTTAATGGGCTTATAAGTAATGGGTCATCCTCTACATAAGAGGGAAACCCAACCCAACAAATCTCCCCCCTCACGACTATGTGGAGGAATCCATCATACCAGGCGATCAAACGACAAACCTCAAGCTTCTCTCTCTGGTAAAGCCTTTGTCAACATATCCGATCCATTATGGTCGGTATGAATTTTCTCAATCTCTAGCAACTTAGAATTCAAAACATCTCTAATCCAATGATATCTCACATCAATATGCTTTTGATCTAGAGTGAAAAGTAGAATTCTTACCAAGGTGGATAGCACTCGACTATCACGTAACAACACATACTTTTCTTGCTTGAAGCCAAGCTCTGCACAAACTTTTTCATCCGAGCAACTCTTTACAAGCTTCCGTTCTTTGCAATGTATTCTCGCCTCGGTAGTAGAAAGAGCAACGCATTCACGTAATCTTGATTGCCAAGCTACGACTCCTCCCGAGAACGTTATCAAATAACCCGAAGGTAGACTTACGAGTATCAACATCTCCGACCATATCCCGAATCGTGTAGCCAACCAATAAAGGTTTCTCACTTCCATAACATAATTTCAAATCGGGCGTTCCCGGGAGATACCTCATAATCCACTTAACCGCATTCCAATGCTCTCTTCCTGGATTTGAGAGGAAACGACTAACGGTGCTAATCGCATGTCCTATGTCCGGCCTTGTGCAAACCATTGCGTACATCGGACTTCCCACTTGCTGAGCATATGGAACTCTTTCCATGTTTTCCTTCTCTTCATCAAGTGAAACGGACTCGCTTGGTACTTAATCTAAAGTGAGTAGCAAGAGGAGAACTAACCACTTTAGCTTTGTCCATCTTAAATCTTTGAAGTACTTTTCTATGTACTTCTCTTGAGACAACCATAATTTCTTGGCATTCCTTGTCTCGAATGATTTTGATGCCAAGAATTTGTTTTGCTTTTCCCAAGTCTTTCATAGCAAAAGACTTGCTCGGTTGTTTCTTTTAACTTGTCAATCCTTGAAGCATTCTTGCCAACAATTAACATGTCATCTACATAAAGCAAAAGGATAACAAAATCATCATCGAGAATTTTTGAACAAAAACACAATGGTCGAAGTAGTTTTTCCGTAGCCTTGCTCCCCATAATTGAGTCAAACTTCTTATACCATTGTCTCTGGTGCTTGTTTCAAGCCATAAAGACTTTTTCTTCGCTCTGCATACATGCTCCTCTTTTCTTTTTACCTCAAAACCCTCTTGCTGTTCCATGTAGATCTCTTCCTCCAATTCACCATGAAGGAAAGCTGTTTTCACATCCATTTGCTCGACCTCTAAGTCAAGACTAGCCGCTAAACCAAGAACCACCCGAATGGATGACATCTTTACAACTCGGAGCGAAAATCTCATCAAAGTCAATACCTTTCCTTTGATGGAATCCCCTTGACCACCAATCTAGCTTTGTACCTTGGATGTGAAGTGTGTTCTTCATGCTTCACTCTATACACCCACTTATTTTTCAAAGCTCTCTTGCCCTTAGGCAACTTCACTAAGTCAAAAGTGTGATTCTCATGCAATGACTTCATCTCATCTTGCATTGCTTCAACCCACTTGTCCTTGTGTTCATCTTCCATGGCTTCTTCAAAGCACTCGGGTTCTCCCCATCGCTTAATAATACATATTCATTTGTAGAATACCGTGTGGAAGGCTTGTCTATCTCTCGTAGACCTTCCGATTGGAACATGTGGTAATTGCAATCTGCCGGCTGCTCATAAGAATCATGCTCTGTCTCAACCTGTGTGGGAATATCAATATCACCGTATCATCTTGCGTCGTCTTGATCCACATCTCCAACTTGTTCAAGAACTGATTTTGAAGGGACTAGATCCAAGTCAATCAAATCATCACTTTGTTGAGACACTATCTTCTCTCGCCTTATCAATATCTTGTATCGTCCGGTCTTCCATAAACACAACATCTCGGCCCCGATAATTTTCTTTCTGCAATGGGATCATAAAACACTTGTAGCCAAACTCATCTTGACCATAACCCACAAATACACACCTGTCGTGTCTTGACATCAAGTTTAGACCTCTCATCTTTAGGAATATGCACAAATGCCTTGCATCCAAAGACACGCAAATGATCATAAGAAATATCTTTACCCGTCCAAACTTTATTTGGCACGTCATATTGTAGTGGAACACATGGTGACATATTCAATAAGTGTACAACCTGTACTCAAAGCCTCACCCCAAAAGTATCTAGGCAACCTCGCATGTGAAAGTAAACATCCGACTCTCTCTACCGGTGTCCCGTTCATTCTCTCGGCTAAACCATTCAACCGAGGAGTCTTTGGAGGTGTCTTTTGATGTCGAATACCATGTTCTTTGCGGTTAGTCATCAAATGGTCTTCGTATATTCTCCCCCATTATCCGTGCTAATACATTTCAATTTCTTACCGGTTTGTCTCTCAACTGAAGCCTGAAATTGCTTAAATATATTTAGCACTTGATCTTTTGTCTTCAAGGTATAAACCCATAACTTCCTTGAGTGGTCATCAATGAATGTTACAAAGTAGAGAGAACCACCAAGTGTTCTCGTCTTCATAGGACCGCACACATCGAAATGCACCAAATCAAGTACATTTGATTTTCTTGAAGAAGAGGGACTCTTGAAGGAGACTTGCTCGCTTCCCCCGCCAAGCAATGAACACACTTTTCAAATGTGCATTCTTCATTCCGGATAGGAGTTTATTCTTGGACAACAACATCATTCCCTTCTCACTCATATGACCAAGTCTCTTATGCCACAACTTCGATTGTACCTTCATTGTCAACTGCATTTACAAAGTCCTTAGAAAGCTTTGCTTGCAATAAGTATAATCTTTGAACACTTTTTACCTCTTGCTACAACCATAACACCTTTAGTGAGCTTCCATTGACCTTCATAGAAGGTATTACAAAAGCCTTCATCATCAAGTCTACACCGTAGAAATTAAATTCAAACGGATGTCGGAATATGTTTCACATCCTTAAGAATTAATCTTGTCCCTACATAGGTTTCGAGACAAACATCTCCAATGCCAACAACTTTGGCCAAACCATCATTGCCCATTCTTACAACACCAAAGTCACCGGCGTGTAAGATGTAAAAGTGGTCTCTTCGAGATGTAGCATGAACGAAGCACCGTCATTGTCAATCACCCAACTTGTCTCATGGCTTGTAAGATTGACTACATCACTATCATAGACAAGAAGAAATTCCTCGAAGTGGTGGCAACTCGCTCATCATCACTTTCATCATCTTTCTTCTTTTTCTTTACCTTTTTCTTTTTATTATCTCTTTTCGGTTTTTCGACAATACTTCTTGGTGTGACCCTTTAGACCACAGTAATGACACTCAACATTTGCAAATTTATTAGATTTGCCCTGCGCTTGTCTCTATTCTTCGGACCACGGCTCTTACTCCTCCCCCCGTTTTCGTTGATCAAAGCATCGATTGTGAAGAAGAACCTTGTGATTTTCTTCTCATCTCTTCATTTAAAACAACGCTCTTAGCCAAATCCATTGAGATTACACCATCCGGTCCTGAGTTTGATAATGACGTTCTAACGTCTCCCATGAGTCCAGCAAAGTACCAAGGCCATAATCCCCGTATCTCTTCATCAAATTTAATACCCATCGAGGACAACCGATTGATGATTCCCCGAAATGAGTTCAAGTGATGTCATCGGAGTTCCATCTTGATATCTTAAGGCCATCATCTGTTTAATCAAAAATAATTTATTATTTCTGTCTTCCTAGCATATAATTGCTCAAGCTTAGTCCAAAGAGTGCGTGCATGTGTCTCTCCACTTATATGGTTCAATACATTATCATCCACCCACCGTCTAATGTACCCACACACTTGTCGATGAAAAATATTCCATTCATCATCGGTCTTATTTTCGGGTTTCTCACAAGCAAACACGGGTAGATAATAATCTTTTACATAAAGGAGATCTTCCATTTTTCCTTTCCAAACATGATAGTTTGAACCCTTCGGAGTAACCATTCTACTTGTATTAGTTTCCATTGTTCAACTCCAAGAAAAATTTTAAATAATAACCAAGCTCACGATACCACTTGATAGGAAGGGAGTGATAATCTCAATAGGAAATAATCAAATAGAGAATAATATTCCAAGCACAATAAAATCCACACGCATAACACAAGAAATTTTTACGTGGAAAACCTCCCCAATGTGAGGAGTAAAAACCACGGGACCGTAGTCCACTCAAATCTCTTCACTATCACCAAAATATGGAATACAAGAGTCTTCTCTAGTTAGAACTAGAGGCATACAATAACATCATTCCTCAAGAACACAATATTCTTGGCATATATCATCTAAAACATCTAGAAACAACATGTTCTAGGAATACACCATCAACAACCCAAATATCAAGATGAAGATTGAAAGAGATCCACCCGAATAGGTGAAAACGTTGATTATCGGACTGATCTAGAAGACTCCAATCGTCAATCGCACCGTTCAGAATGAAGAACTCTCGATTACGAGTCTGCTGTCCAAATTTCAGCTCAATCGGACCACGGATGACCTTCCGTTCCTCACCTTGATTGAAACCACGCAGACTTTCTTCTCTTCTCTGGTTTTGGGCGGACAGCAACTCACTTTTTCTCTTTTCTCTCCTTGTTTCATTCTTATAGGGTTAAAGAGATAAAACCCTAATTCAACTATAAATAGGAAAGTTAATTAAAACCCCCTTACTCTTAATGGGCTTATAAGTAATGGGTCATCCTCTACATAAGAGGGAAACCCAACCCAACATTTTTGACATCATTAACTGCCACCCTAAATGTTTACACCGTTAATCATAAAGACCAAGTCTGTTAAGAGATTCCCGTTAGACGATGATGTGAGTTTATATTATTATTTTTTTAAGACAATACTGCCCCCTATTGTGAGGGTAGAAGACCGTTTTACCCGCACAACTTTTTACCCTACCACCCAAAGTCGTCGTCTTCGTAGTCTTGGTTTCTTGCAGACCCTGTTTCCTCCTGAGTATTGCGAAGTCATTATAATTGCAGAACAATAGGTGGGTAACTCAAGTGAAGAACGTTCATA